>VXAA01004452.1:434047-466587 GCA_013399115.1 Anseranas semipalmata
AAAAAAAAAATTTGGACTCCAGTATGAATGTAAAAGCATTTTCCAATGACTGTATGAATGCAAAGATGCCACCTTAGCAAATGCAGTGTTGTCTGAAATACTTCGACTTTCCCTCTGGCGAAAATTCGCAGAACTTAAAACCATGAACCAAATCTTGCCAGAAATTGCTACTAGTTTCTTCTCAAGCCAAAATCACATGGCTAAGGGAAGGCAGCTTGAAAAAACAACGACAAATCCCAAAGCTGCTGCACACCCTGACAGCTGCTGCACTACCGACAGCTCAGCTACTGACGAAGCTAGTTTCAGCTTTCTCCCCTAATCTCAAAGGGCCAAACCAGAACCACCGCTCCGGCCCGACGGCTTCCCCGCGCTGCTGGAGAGGAAGATGAGGAGGGGGGGAAGGCCGGCCATACCTCTGCGTGCCCGCTCATTCCCCTCCGAGGGGCGGCGACGCCCGCCCAACGGCACGGCGCGAGGGGCGGCGGTTAACGGCCGCGCCGCTGAGGCGGGGAGCGCGGCGACGAGGGAGACGGGATGTGCGTATGCGCTGGAGAACCAGTCCCTCGGGTGATCCCGCCCGCCCGAGACGCTTCGTGAGTGACAGCCCATCTGCCCCATCGCCGTCCCGACATACGGTGCTGCGGCGTTCGATTGGCTCGCAGGTGGGCAGTGCCCCGCCCAGCAGGCGGCTGGGTGAAGGCGGGGCGGGGAAGGGGCGGTTGGTGGCGGTTGCGCGAGCAGCCCGAGCTGGGGGCGCCGGGGCAGTGGGTGTCTGTTCGCACGGGTGTGCTCCACGGAGGTGGTGGAGTGTCTTGGAGACTTCATGAGACAAAGACGGTCTCAACATAGAGCTTGGGACACACATGAGGCTGCCTGGAGAGTTCATACCACTCCCCGTAAACAGTGTTTATTCACACACACACATTTGTGAAAAATATGGAGTGCTAGTGATAACTGAGAGGAAATGATGACACTTAACTTGGGAATTGGTTGGAAAATCAGGTTCTCCTTCACTGCAAGGAGCACGGATTTGACCAGAGCTACATTAGACAGTTTTTCTGGCAGCTGTCAGCACAACAGATCAACATGGTGTTCACAGGCTGGAGAGCCGAATTACAGGGCTAGAGCTTTAAGTACCAACATAGAGCCATGCCCTGGGCTCTCCTTTATTTTATGATTAAAAAAAATCAAAACAAAATCTGGTTACGTGCCATAAACACAGCTTTTTACTGATGGAATATAAGCACGGATATTCTAACACAATGTTTGCGGTATTTATATATCAGATATTTCACAGATAATGTTCAAAAACGTTTCCTAAAGTTCTCTGTCAAGTTAGAGATCATCAGTTAGTTTGCTTCCATTATCAGTGTATAAAATGCATATAAATTAGGACACCCTATTACTTAACTGATTGAAGGTGCCATCCCAAGTGGAACTGGGCTTTTTCCACGTTCACCTGCTGGAAAACAAATGTGCTCTGCCTTGTGTGCCGAGTCGCACTGTCGCACTGCTGGCTGGATTTCATCAAACACTGATCCAAATATTCAGGCCCTATGAGAAGTCCAGCTGTAATCAAGCTGAAAAAGGCAAGAAACCTTATTCATCTAAACTTCTACCTGAGAAGTGCCTAAAATGCAAAGCAAAATCAAGATACAGAAACATAAAACTGAAGGAGAGCCACTGGCAAAGCCTACAAGAGTTGTCTGCTTTTCAAGGGAGTGTTGAGGCAGCTGCTGCTTGGGCCACCGCTCGCATTCGGGGTGTCCAGCAGACTCGGGGAAACAACACGCTTCCAAGTCACGCCAAAGTTACTTATCCTGGCTGGAGATCACGCTGTTCCCATTGATACTTAGCAGCAGGGACAAATTTATAAATAAGATAGTTAGCAAAACTGGGATTGGGAAGCTTTGTTCTGAAAGCAGCTACAGTTTCAACCTCAACTCTCAATCCGGATCAAAGTAATGCAAGAAAAAAGAAATGGAGTTGAGGAAAAGTGTTTTCATTTTCTAGTTTTTTCTTTCTTCGTTGCTTTCCTTGCTGCACTTAATGGATGCTTGTATATTCCAGTATAGTTTATATTTCAGGCATTTTGTTTTACTTCTTTTCTTGGCCTGATTTTTGCTTTCTCTCTCTCTCTCTTTCTTTTCCTCACTCTGCAGTCTACCTACCAGATTTCTCTTGCTTTTGATTATTCACACACTGTTTTTAGAGCCATCCTTGTGGGATATGTATCACATTAAATCTATCCATGTTTTACCCCTTCCCAATGGAAAACTATTTTCTTATGCTTTCGACACACAGTAAGCTGCTACCCGTTTACTTCCAATTTGCTCCATTCACTTTCTTAGCCTCAGCCTCCTTACAATACTTAAAATTCTTCTCTGCATAAACACAGAGGTAGGCTAGCTAACATCCAGCACAGTCTCTAGCAATCAAAATGAGCGTGCGAATGTGCTAAGAAGAGACGCTGCTACTCTGTAGCCTCTGGTCCCTGGGAATACGGTCACCCTAGTCTGGTTTTGCTGCACTTTTCCTGCAATTGCTTTCCTTCTGGAAGATAAAGGTCCGTTATTATGGCACAAGTATTGCTAATATTTCAAAGGCTAGGAACTTTAATTGGAAGCATATATATTAGAACCAAACTTGGATATGTTTTTATGATGGATACAGTCTGTTTTTATGAATTTCTGCATGTGTAATGAACTATGTTGATTAGAATTACATTCAAATATAAGGAATTTAATATATATAAATATATTTAATTATGTGACATAAGGCAACTTTTTCATATCTAGCTACTCAAAATTAGGTTTCAGTGTTTTCAGGGGGACATGTAAGTAGATTGTAGTTGATTTTCAAGTATGCTGAGTAACCCCTCTGAAATCCAAAAGTTTTCACTGCCAGGGGTCTTTAAAATCAGACTTTTTTCTTTACATGCTTAAATATGAAATAAGAGTATAACTGTAAGATCCCACATTTGAAAATATTGATTATAAATGTTTTCTGAACTTCTGAAATAATTTTTAATTAAACATCTGAAAACTCGGTTTGCATCATTTCATAACTTTAACCTTGCATCACTCCTGGAAATAGAAGTTTATTCTCAAAACAATATAGGATGCATACTAATCTAAATTTATCATCAATTATGAAAATTATGAAAGATATGTGCTTTGACATGTCTCATTGAGAATATATGTTGTGTGTTATAATAACCTATACACTGCTGTAGGCACCTCTGACAGATTTGATATGCCAAAGACAGCTGGGTTTGAAGAAACAGTGGCTGTTTATCAAAGAATGGCATTATCCACAATCTAAACTTGGGACCAAAAGATTTTCACTAGTGCATCAGACAATCCCTGTTCTTTTGCTTGGATTATAAATACAGCTTTTCATACCAGAGACTCAGATTTATATGCAATAGGAACAACAGAGATGAGCTCTCCCACTGTTTGTGAATAGACTTGTCTAGAAAAAGTGTATAATATATTCTTTTTGTTGTATTTCAGTGCAAAATAACTAAAGCCTGAAGGGCATGGTGTGTCTGTATGTTCCCAGGAACAGATCACTTGTGTCTTTTCTCAAGCTCCTTAGTAAAAGACCATCAAAATGATTTTTTGGTTTGGTTTGGTTTAGGCTGGAGACATATTTTTTAAAAACTTCTATTCTCATTCTAAATTACACATTTGATTTTGACCAGGACCCTTCATATTTTTTTCTGTGTGCATGTGTATACACACCAACACATGCACGTGCTGTGTACACAGGTATCAAAAACACCTTCACTAATTTTCTGAAAGTGATCAGCAAGCTATTATTTGATTAGCGAATAGATTTTCTTGAGTCAAAAGGTAGTGACATCCATAGCACTGACTATTTTTTAACTATTTTATCATACTTTGTGAAAGTTTGAAAAGATTTTGAGGTCTGGTGTAAAAGAAGAAGTTATGGGTACAGGGTAAGCAGAACCACCATAATGTGTACCAAAAAAAAAAAAAAAAAGATTTTAGTGTGTCCTGTGTAAAGCCTCATTTCTTTACAGGAGCCAGAGAACTTGGCCGTTTCCACTGGGTGACTTTCCCTGGGAAGGGTGAAAGACCAAGAGAGGTGCTTACATTCTGCAGAAACTGATGTTGTCTGCCAGCGAGGTCAGCCAGCTTCTTGGTTAGAGCTTCATTTGGGACCCGAGACTGATCAGAAGGTGAATTACTCAAACTGAACTTAAAACTTTTCCACTAGTGGTAATTCTGTAATCCAGTCTCGTATACTGTTGTGCTTACTGGATGATTTGTTCATTTGACATTGATAACAACATCACTGTTTTATTGTTCTAGTTTTTACTGTGATTCATTTTATGAAGCCCTGACACGTACAGGGAACTGGTTTCTTTTGTAACATTATGTTGGGCACAAACTCCGAGAGCACAGATAATGCCAGGTAACAAATGAGCAATGCATGAAAACTTTCTCTCCCTCTCAAACTGCACAAGACTCTTTGGAAAGATTTTTGGCTTTGTAATTGTAGTGCTAAATGGAAGGGCAATGCTTTAATTAAGGAAGGTATCATCATAATACGTGCTTCTGGATGGCAACTTTTGGATGCTATACATTTCTCCGGGTCTTTGTTAGGGATTTTGTATTCCCTCATTGTTTTTGATAAATGCAACCACTTCATTTCCAAGCAGCAGCTGCTACAGCTCATTACTACGCTGTGCTGGGGACTGCTGGCAGGAGGTAGTTCTGGCTATTCTCTCCCCTTGGCTGTCAGTGACCTGACCAGGCTGGGAGCCAGTGGAACAAACCTTTCTGCTCCCACTGCTGCACCAGAAGAATTAATACTTCTGGCATGCTCATATAATCTGTGAATGCTGAACTCAGTGCCATATATGTTTTCGCTCTGAAGTTTCACTCCATTTCTATCTATTGCTTCTTCATCAGTTGGATAAGCATGTTTAGAGATGGTAACAAATGCTACTGTCACTGCTAGGATTACCTTTATTTGAACTAAGAACATTGTGTTAAGATATGAGACTCTTTAACATTTAATTCTCAGTCCAAAAAACTGATACCCTCTGCAGTCATGTCATCAGTCATCCAAGTGAGTTACTTATCTGGAAATTATTGCTATTTATAATTATAAACACCATGTTACAGCCCCTAAACATGAGAACTCAGTACATTTTGCTGCTCATTGCAAGTTCCTTGGCCATTTTTGTTTCCATTAATAAATTGATTTTCTGCATCTTGATAAATCTAAAATGCGGAAAATGACATTGCACGTCTCTACCTTTGGCTCATACAAAATCACATAGATTAGAAAATGAAGTCCTTTATTCATAAATTGTCAGAGCACGGGTAACTGCCATGTAATCCTGAGCACTCTATAGATGTCTGTCATATCTTCCTCAGTTATCATTTCTCCAGGTCATTTATTTCATTTATGAAAACTTTTGCATTCTAACCCTGTTCTCCAAAGTACTCTAGCAATCGCTCTTCGTATCTACGTATCATGTCACCTGTACATTTAAGAAGTACATTATCTACTCCATAATCCAGGATATTTCTAAGCATAGTGAGTTCCAGATAAGAGACCATGCAACCCCGTTTGTTTTATTTTTCTTTTCTGATAGAATATCACTTATATCACTGAAAAGTATTTTCTGGCTTCACACGCGTGCTGTTGGGAGTTTAATCTATATTATGATTCTCTAGTCTGATAGAAAGAAACAGCATCAAATTTTCCTAAAGTCAACATCTGCTTTTCACAAAATCTGCTACAGGGGTAGAAGGAAAAACAGTTTGGTTTGATACAACTTAGCAAATACATTCTGCATATTAAGCATTTTTATGTAGATTTCAGTGTACACAAAGAGTGTATATTTGCTTTAGTAGTATCTAGGGACTGAAGATAAAATAAAAGGTCTAATTATTGGCTTCCCCTTATTTTCCTCGTTTAACTTACACATTGTCATAAATTTACATATGCAACAGGATCTAGTTTGCTACCAACTGTATACTTTTGAATATAAACATCCACAGTCATACATACTCACATGCGCACTAAAAGCATCAGCGAGCAAAGAAACAAGCCTGTAAATATCTGAAAACTGATCGACAGATGAGCTATGGATGGCCCCAGACATAATTTTTAAAAATCCTGATACTTCTAAGATCCTTTTTCTAGGTTGCAGTGTTCCCAAATGACAGTTCAGACATGACCTAACTATGTGTAACAAGTCTTGGGTTGCACATCTCTAAGGGTAATTAAAGAGAAGTCTTAGAGACTATAGTAGATTTCTTCTGTGTGCAGTCATCAACAAGGACAAAAGAGAGCTTACTCCAGTAGTGGACTTCACAGTGGTGAAAGACAGAGGGTAAAAGAAATCTTGGGTCTCCTGATGATGCCCTTGAAGTGCTTGCAGGCCTGTGCACCATATGTCTAGTGGCATATGAAGTATGCAAAACACAGTGAACTGGCGAATTCCCTGCTGGGGGAATGCTTACATGACTAGGAAGCTACTTTAAACCCTTCTGGTGTCATGCAAAGCTATATTCAGAGCAAACTAGTGAATTTAGCTCAGTGCACATGCTCCATTTGTGCTTTCAGTAGTCAGCATCTTGCTGCACTTACTAATCCAAGTAGGTGGGCGTTCTTGTAGTCTTGCTTTTAGTGCCATATCTAAAACCAATACTCTTTCTCTTCCACAGTCTCCATCCCAAGGAAAAGACAGCTAGAATCAATGTTGGTAAGGAGTTTCCAGACCTCATCAGCTGTACTGTCAACTTGGTTCTTACAAGTGTGCTTCGTATCTCTCATAGCTACCTGAAAAGCAATAGTTAAGTATGGTGTCAGTGATCTTTTTCCCACCTCTTTGTATTCTGTAGTTTTAGCTGCAAAATTTATGGAAGAGGTGAGTAGGAAATTGAATAATACATGGTGACCAAACTAAGACACTCTTTGAATAAGGCTGAAAGACCTGATCTGACTATGCTGTTTTTATCTTGTGCTGGGGTCAGTCAGCTAGAACTCAGCTGTGATTAATCGGTCAAAGCTGTTATAAAGTTGTATAGAAATGGCTCTCTAAGCTATTTTAAAGGCTTTGATAGGCTGGAAGAGAGGATTTGGGAATGATGCAGATAGTAACACATTGTACGTGTGGCTCATTTAACATCCAGAAGTTAGAAGAGGAGAGGGCAGGGGGCAGAAGAGCAGGTAGAGTACAATTGTAGTCTGCCTGCATCAGCACTCATGAAACACGGGATCACTCAGGCTGGAAGCAACCTCAGGAGGACTCTAGTCCAACCTCCTGCTCAAAGCAGGGCCGGCTGTGAGCTCAGGCCAGGTTTCTCAGGGCTTTGTCCAGTCTGGTCTCAAAAAACCCCCAGGGATGGAGCCTGCACAACCTCCCTGGCCGAACTGTTCCGATGCTATTCTCACAGTGAAATGTTCTCCCCTTACATCTGTAGTCTTGTAACCCAGCAATATGCTGCTGTTGTTTCTCGTATCAGGTCAATCTACCAGCACAGGCCTCAAGGCCTGTCAGGGCTTTGTATGAACTCGTCTTGACCTACCTAGACATTTGTTTTAGCTTGTACCAACAAGTATCTAATGAGCAGGTGACTGTTAATCTACTTTGTTTCAGCTTTTGTTTAGCTTTGTACACTTGTGTGGTGTAAATTTCTTGTTACTATATTTTGGTACTAATATAGCAATAACAAGCAAGTCATTTTGCACAGGATGAGCTATGACCCTTTGTTAAAGTGCAGCCTCCAGGAGTACAGACCTGACAGCAGAGGCCTTGAGAGTAGAGGCAGGGTGGTGCTGGAGGTGCCAGGGCTATAAACAGACTGCGATTACTGGTCATCAGAGGAATGCAGCTGGATAGAACCCGGTCTAGAGATAACAAAGGCAACAAAGATATGCATAAAACACACCATAAATGGTAAATATAGGTGTACCATGGAATAACTGACCTATGAAGAAAGAGTGTATGGTGTGTTAGCAAGCATTTAAAAATAACCTCGAATGGATCCTAAAGTGAGGAGGAAGAAGCCATCAACATCCTTCTGAAAGATTTGGGACAGTGACATCTCACCGTATCTGTCTTGACTGAGTGAATATTTTCACTTAAAAAGCAAACACTGCCTCATGTCAGGTATTCTGACCTCTACTTTAAGTTATGGGATGCACGTCACAAAATCTGCCTTCCTTTTACAAGACCTCGCTTAGTGCCAAGTGGAAAACCTTCCACGAGATGCTGCAGGGGCAACAAATGTCGGGAATCCACATGACAGCTTTTAGCCCCAGACGTGTTTGGCACTTCTTTTCCTCAGCACTTGTAAATCAATAGGTTATATGACATGAATGTTTAGAAGAAAGATGAAACACAGGACTTCGTCCACAGTGAGTAGTTCGAAGATCCCATAGCATCACACGACTTTTATTTATGAGGGACCAGTCATCCCAGTTTTAACCTCTGAACTTTTGGACACGCGGCCTTGCCTTGATCACCTGGTTACGTTAGCAAGCAAAGCCCAATCATTTACTTTGGAGATTGTGTCTAAGATCACAGGTTCCTCACATGTCTGTTCTGCAATTAATCCCAATTAATTCCCCAAAAAAGTTCATTGCACTTTAGCCTTCTGGGAAAATGCTAAGGATAGTAACATTACACTTAGAAGTTAAGGGAACACTTTGCCATAGGGAATGCGTAAGTCTTTGCCAATGGCAGCAAATCAGACAGAGGATGTCTGAGCAATGACATCAGGCACACTGTCCCTGGAGTCAAGAGGCAAGCTGGAGATAAAATCAGAAGGAGGCAGGCTTGGCAAACTGCATCATGCATAAGCCAGCTTGGTCTGGTGCACGCAGCAAGGTTTTGGCCTTGTGCTTCATAGCATGATGGACAGGAGCAGAACTAATGATAGGGGTGGTGAAAAGGGGACCTGGGGAAAGCTCTGCAGGTTGGAATTTATAGTGCTATTTGTTTTGTGGTTTAATTGCTGCTTTCAGTCATTCCAATTTTATACACTCCAAACGGAGTATTTTCTCCCTGATTTTTTTTTTCTCATTTTCCAAAGTGAATAACTGAAAGGTTTCTGGGCAATGAGTTTAGAATTTTGCTCCTTAAGAAATGGATCACTTCCAGATTGAGGGAGATCTATCAGCCCTCAGTTTGGATCAGGATCAGAGTTAGTCCACTGTTGTATTGTGGCAAAATTGGTTTTAGGATCCAGTGGTGGCAGACTGTGCTTACAAACTTGTCATTCTCTTGGATGCTACGTTCCCTTTGAGCTCTTGGCCCCATCCAAATGCTGGGCTGAGATTACAGGCCCCCACACAGTCTGTACCTTGCCTAAACCAGAAGTTGGGTATGAATTTGTATCAGCACAGAGGGAGGTCAGATCAATTGGTGAGATCAATCAGTTGAGTTGTCAAAGAAGAGCTGAAAAAAAACTAATGCTTTTTTGCATCAATTTTGCATCAATGCATCAATCTATTAAAATTCTTAAAATTTTTCTTTCAATCTGTTTTAGTGGAGTCTTACAGAAGGAGGTGCAACAAAAATGTATCTCAGAAGATGCTTTGACATCCTACAGTGAAGTATCTTGTAAGTGTTAGGGCTTTTTCCTAGGACCATAGAATCAGAAGCCAGTTAGGTCGTCTAGTCCTATCCATGCAAGTTGACCCATTTCAGGCCTGAATATTTCGAAGCCTAGTATTTCCAGCACTAACTCTGTGAATTTTAATTATAAATGTCACTTCTACAGCACATTACTAGATTTTGCATGTGATAATCAGGTGCCTTGACCATCCTTCTCCTTTGCTGCGATGTGCTGCTGGCATCTGCGTTTTTCAAAGAGGACTAAAATTGCACCTTCCACAATGCAAGAGCTCTCGTTGGAGAGCTGTGACGTTATTAGCTGTGAATATCCTGTGGACTACACATTGTCCAAATCCTAAATATGAATGCTTGTTTTCACTCACTGCTAAACATAACAGCATATCAGATGTGGCACATTCCACGACTGCTTCCTTTGTACCATTCACTCTTTCCCATAGTCAAACTGGGCTCCACTTCTCTCTGGAAAGTATTTGCATGCCCCTCTTTGTGACAGATGCGTTGAGAACCATGAGATGCCTTCCTGGGCAGCAAAGGCCCACCAGGATTTGCTGCACAGATGTGTTGCCCTGGGGAGAAGTGGAAGTAGAGAATCACCTCTGTGCAATGCAAGCAAGAATGCGGAGAGGACCCCAGGAGAAAAGCAGAGAGATTGTGGCCTTTTCTGTTAGAGAATACCATAATGCATCAGCCCTGACCATGCTGCATGCATTCCAGCTGCATCCACTGTGAATTTCCTGTGTTATGAAGACTTTGACAGGAGCTGTTTCCTTCTTCCTCAGGCAGAAGATCACGAATGCTGATCAGGTCCTTACCAGGCCAGATTATAACCCTCTCTAGTAATAGCAGGATCTCTTGGTGTCACAGCACATATCTTAAACTGAAGGAAAGCTTGAGGCTCCACACTGACTTCAAACCATGCTGTACCATAGCATGGTTGTTCACGGATCAAATCAACTTGTTATTTTTGCAGCAGATAATAAGAACATGTGCTGTAAATATAATTAGCTGTAGAGTTGTAAACACTCTTTCCCAAATAAAGTCATTGCAGAATTGCATCTCCTTTTAAATAAAATAGATGAATAACTAAATGTTTTGACTCTGACCATAGCACATTTTATCAATGTAACACAGAGAACTTTAATCACAGAAATCCACCCAATAGCTCTGCTTAAATACCTCCTTATATCCTGGGCTATATCTGTATCAGTGAATGAGACAGTACTAGGGCATACCCTCAAACTGATGATCATCCATACCATTTAACTGTTGGTATGCTCCTTGGTTTAGTTTTAGCTGATGCCAACCAGCTTTCTCCCAGACATACCTTGGGGTGTAGCATGAGGATGAGGTTACTTTGTTTTTTTGCAGAGAAAAAGAGATGAATGCCATGATATATGATATGTGAGAAATGATGAATGCCATGATAGCTGTTCATACCATGACACTTGTCTTTTGAACCAAAGCACAAGCCTTTTATTTACCAGAATGGACATAATTACTGATGAGATCATTTGTCATTTCTATTCTGTTCGTGTGTGGCATTCACACTGGTAGCTGTGGAGAACAAGACTACATGATGACAGCAGTCATCATGTTTGCAGAAACACAGCCCCAAATAGGGGAATGAAAAGGCTGTGCCAGTACAAACACACTAGGTAATCTGTTAAATCCTTTCAGCCCTCTGCCACCCTGTAAGCTTGTACCTATATTAAAGAATATCATTAACATGATGTTTGTTCTCTCAACCTGTGCCAAGAGCACAGTGCAACTCTCTATCTGCTTTTGAAATGGACTGCGTGTTTTCTAGTTGCACACACAGTGAGGATTAATATGCATTTATTTTCACATTTGTATGATAAAATATTTGTACGTGCCAAGTCCCAGTCACAGGGCTTGCCTGTATAATACCAACTAATGTCTAATAATGTTTAATACTGACCTGCACTTACAGTTATGTCCTGTGTTTATTCAACTACTTGCAAGAACATTTCTACTTTCTTTTGGCAGGGCAAGCAAACTTTCTGCAGACTGGTCCAGACAGTGGGCACACCAAGTAGCGTGGGCTGAGCAGATTGTGCTGACTAGGCACTAAGCAGGGTTCTCAGGTAAATTGATGAAGAAGAAGTTGGAGGATATCACATGTCATGTTGGGGCCTTTTCTTTCCAGGACTGTCCTCTCTCGGCCTGTGGAACCAAGCGGTGACTTGTAGACTTTTCTGAGAGGTCTCACCAGCCCGTTGGCCAAACACCCCAAGACTCCAGGGAACCTGAAGATGGAGATTTCACAGTTTCATGAAGATTTGCCCCTTTAAGTTCCTGTGGTTATTATTATTCATTATTGTTAAAGGTGACTGTTCTGGCCACCTTTTTTAAGTTTTCTACATTATTGTGTCTGATCATACTTCAAACATATCGTTATCTCAAATACTGCTTTTTCTCCTCGACATCCCTTTCTTTACCTTTCCAAGGACACTTTCCATATCTTTCCTTCTTCCTGTCTTCCTGTTCCTCTCAGGGAGCCTTAAATCATCCAGTGGCAGTTGTGTTTTTTTGTTATCTCAAGGGAGATTTAGTCATGTATTAGTTAGGCTAACAGTCTCTCATACTAACTGCAGGCAGTTTGGCAAGTACTTGCACATGTCACTAGGTAATGGTTCAGCAATAGGAAAGTGAAGCCACCAAAGTGGTAGCCATGCTCCTAAAGCTAATAAATGTTACAAGTTAGGTATTCATCCATATGGGTAGCCTATTGCTGGCATTGCATACTGAAGCACATGGTCCTCCTAGATCCTACTGAGTTATTGCTGTAGCCAGAACTGCAGGAGCACAATATTTGTAGACTTCTTCCTTCTGCATCTTAGAGAGAATGAGAAACTGCTGATAAAAGCAAGGGAAGAAAATCACAGAAATATTAATTAAAAAGGTCTTCCCTTTTCCAGCTTACTTTTCCCAAACACTGTGGAGATATAAAAATAAGACCACATCTTTGGAAGAAACGTGTACATTTATTACACCATTTATCTGACAGTAGGTCTCTCAACTAACCTGCAGGGAACTGCTAAAAGGATTTTCCAAGCCACGAGGACTGGTTATAACCTCCTGAGCATCACAGGACTACGGAAATCATTGGTAATGTTTTCTGCCCTGTGCAGTGTGGGTACAGGTGGAGACTTGCGATACATACACATCGATAGGCACTATGTTTGCAGTCACAGAGCTTCCCATTCTTCATTTACAGTGCTAATGTCGTGCCTATTGGAGACAATAAAATCTAGCAGGAAACAAACAAACAAACAAAAAGAAACAGCCCTTCTCGTGTTTATATTTATATCATTTAATCTTTGGTCAAAAACTTCATGGGGTGCATTTTCAAGTACCAGCACATGGGGATACACACAAATATATGCACAAACACGCACATATAAAACAGGACATTTTTTTTCTTCTTATACAACACTTACTTTCAAGCTCATGCATGTTAAGCCTGTGGGAAGAAATTAACTTCCCTTTGGAAGGTCTAGCACAAACTCAGCATTTAAGTCTCGTTAAAGCCCTATTTTGAGAGCTTAAATAGTATTAAATGTTGCAGGAGCCTGATGCCGTGTCTCTGCAAGGGGATCGGGTAGAGTTCATTCACTGTGAAGTAATGTTTGTGTTAATAGTTACAGGTGGGGTGACTGGGAATCCATGCCTGGAAAGCCTGTGATCTTGCTGATTTCGGTGCCCTCTCTGGAATGCTGTGAAAAATCTCACATGACGGCTTTGAGGGTTGCTGGATCTCTCACCGGTCAGCTGCTCATTTGAGAAAATTCTTCTCTGGTTATTCCCTGGATGGCAGAAAACCCCATCAAAACAGCATTCAGAAGGGGAGGAGCAGAGGTGATGCAAAAACAGACAAAGGTATGTTTATAGTGCCCTCATTTCAGATAAATCCATCAAAAAACACTTCTAGGCTAGTAGTATAAAAACAGTAAAACTTTGGGGCACGGAGCTCAGCTTGAGCTGTTTTGTGTGTGTGTGTGTGTGGGGGGGGGGGTTGTAAGTTTTGAAGCCCAAATTGAATCCATGCTGCTGTGGGTAGTCAGCCAACAGTGCTTAGTGTAAACACATATCTAGTATCTCCTTGACATCCCGGTCTTTTGGGATCAGTCAGCAATATATATATACATAAGTCTGTGCAAGGGATGCTGCATTTACAAAAGGCCTCAGGCCATGCTTAATATACATAGTGTTGATAGGCAGTCCATGCAGCAGCTCTGTGAGCAAGAGGTAGGCAGAGCAGGGAGCATGCTCTCTTAATATGAGACCATATTAGAGATAGGAGCTCCAGTGCAATGTCTAGCTGTGGAGGAGCCTCCCACACTATTGTTGCAATGTCCCAAACTGTAGTTTGAGGGTGCCTGGCCCAGTAGAGTGGTAGACCTCAAAATGATGCCAGAACATGGTAAAGAAATTGCAGGAAGGGCAAGAAAAGCAGTGCTGGGTACAGCTGTGGAGGAGGGGGCCAAGAGCATGAGGTGACCTTGGCCAGAGCTATGCCCAGGTGTCCCCCCAGGCAGCAGAGGGGTATCCGCAAAAGCCCGACTGGATCGTGACCCATAGCTCCAGTTCCCTGGCTGCACTCTCCTTTCCTGGGTGAAGGAGCACCCATCGTCATGCCCACATCAGCCCAAGGTGCTGCTACCAGTAGGTCAGGAGCCTAGCCAGGCATCTTTCACTTGCCAGGTAATTTTAGTGATCAGAACAGCACCTTCCCCTTCTTTCTTTTTCCTTTCTTCCATGTTTGGACAAAGTTCTTTTCTGTGTGTTGAATCTGAATAGGTTCAGAGGGCTTCCAGATGGCCCCAGCTATCAAGCTTTTTCCTAATCACGGTAAGGTTTCTGTAAAACTTTGTGCTTCTGTAAAGATCTGACGGGATGGGGCTGGGCTCCCACTGGTGAAACAAACCTTCAAAAGTCCATTTTCCTTCTATTTTCCTCTGAATTCCAGAAGTGGAAGGCATGTGGTTCAGCTGAGACAAGATGTCCATGTCCCATTGGAAGGTGGAAATGTGAGGTTATAATCCTTCAGCTTGCCTGCCCCTCTAAATGTCTACCCGGGCGTTCTCCCGCTTGCTCCTGTATTTCTTAAACGCGTTGCTTTAAGGAGCAGCCTGGCCTCACAAGTGACATTTGCGAAGGGACAGCACCGCCTCCCTCACCCCTGGGTTGCAGATGGGAGCGCATCTCAAGGCAGAGCGTCTCCCAGTTCCTCCTGGGGTGCAGGGAGGAACCGCAGCTCAGCTGACTGCTCGGAAGGCAGGGAGACCCCAAACGTGTATTAGGCAGTAAAGGAAGCAGCTACGGCTGCACGTGCCCGGCCGGGGCAGATTTTGTTTTGTTGCTGCTTATTGTGTAAAGTTGGGAAGTGGGTTGTCACCCACAGGGTATCTTTGGTCATGAAGGCCTTCTCACTCACCAGTAACTTAATCCCCATAGAGGCAGGGGGATCCTAAATACCGGTGTGCAGAGGGTAATGTCTGGTGCCATTCTTTACATCAGCCATTTTAACTCACATAATGTAGTTCACCATGGACCATGAAAACGGCAAGTGTAAAACAAAAAAATTATAAACGTGTAAAATTAACTGAATAAAAACAGAGAAAAGTAAATTGTGTTGCCAAAACTTAGTGAGTCTTAAATGTTGATCAAGGTAATTTTAGTTTTTGATAGTGCTAGGCAGTTTAATTTCCCCATTCTCATCCATTAGCAAAACCTTTCTGTGCATAATGCCCCTTGAACTTTGGAATAATATCTGCACATTAAAAGAACCCCTTGTTTTCAATTTAATGTTTTTTAATTTAACATCTCACAGTAATTTTATTTGTATCATAGTTGACAAAAAGAACCTCCCTCCCAGGAACAAAAATCTCTCAGGATAACGGGAAGGCAGCATTAGTTTTTCCCTTGCTTGCAAAGCTCATTTTTTCCTGTAATTGGATGTTAGCACCTCTGACACTATGACAGATATCACAGGCACCATCCTGGCACCATCCCGACTGATCCACAGTGCAGGCTACGGCAGTGCTGTAACTTGTGCTTCTAACTTCAGGTTTCAGTTTCCCCAGGAAGGACCATGCCAGGGTATTTCCTCTTTCACGGAGGTGTGGAGAGAAGAATCAGAGGCGTGCTGGCCTGATGGTCTCTGTGTGGGTCAGGTGGCCAACTTCTGCATATTTCCCCGTGCCACAGGGATCCAGCCACAGAGTTAAAGATCCAGATCAGTTTGGGGCTGCCTGAAGTGAGTCTGAATATTCACCTGCGTTCAAAAATCACTGCACATTTTTAAACAGGTGTATGTCAAATGCTTTTCAGTCTTTTTTTTTTTTTTTAAAGAAATGTGTGTATGCATGCATATATGTGTGTACAGTCCATGTACACGCATATGCATATACATATTTCAACCTAAACTTAACTTCTCTTAGGCATATGTATAGACAGGAAGGTTGACTGGGATATCGGGGCTGTTCCAGGAGGATGATACATCTGAAGTACATTAGCATAAGGAAGAAGATTAACCCCAGTGCTTTCGGGATCCTTCTGTACAGGAAAATCAAAGGATTTTAGAAAAAGCTGCTCAGGGAGGCAAGAATAATCGGTAGATGTAAACTTGTAAAGAGCTGCACCCTCTGATAGAAATATACACTCCCAGATTCTTTTAAAATTAGAAGTAATCTTAAATGTGGAGCCCCTCCAACAGCATCTGCAGCTAGCAAACAGCTATTTTCCAGGTGATACTGAACTGAAGAAGGGATTTCTTACAGCTAGATCACATCCACATCATATCCCAAGGAGTCTGCTTCTGGGGACCAAGGTCAAACATAAGCTCTTAAGCACTTTCATCACTTCAGCATGTCATGTGTTATTTGATGCTTACAGCTACACATGCCCGAGTGATAAGCCACATTTATCACACCATGAACTTTACTGAATTAAAATTTGGGGTGCTGCATTAGTAAAATAAAACCACTGACTTAGTAGGCACAGTTTTTATAGTAAACTTTTTTTTTTTTCTAGCAGGATTGTGTTTCCATTCCAACACGAATGAGTCCCATCACACTGACCTGCTTTGAATCAGAAAGATGATGCTGCCTGTAAATTCAATTCTGGCATTCAAAGGATTTATCACCTCTCTATTCTCCTTCCCTGTTCCTGAAGGAGGAGATGAAATCCCCACCCTGATGGGACATCTGCAATTGCATGGGATGAAAGGACACCCTGCCAGCCTTCCTGATGCACAGGGGAGGGGTAATTGTTCACAAAGGACCCTCCCATCACAGTGACACTTGTCCTAATGTTTTCTGGAGTAAGAGGAAAACACTTTTGCATTTCAGATGCCTAGTGGTTAGACAGCAAAATAAACTGAGATACACAAGGGTGCATAACTGTGGTATTACCATAGCAATTAGCATTGTGGCGTGAGCATGCTCATCTGCTGGTTTGCTGTGGTTTTTTTTTCTTCTTCTTCTTTTTTACTCTGGGATTAAAAATCTCTTATAAACTAATGAGCAAGGGGATGGGCTCAACAGGTGACTGCAAGCACAAAAACTATTCAGAGAGCAATACACGCTTAGATGAAAGTGTTACACAGTGATGCTTTGAGTTACATATGCATTTCCTTGCACAGAATCCATGATTTCTAACACCTGCATCTGCTCTCTTAGAAACATACATGCAGGTGCTTTTAGCCCTTGTTTTATGCTTCCAGGACTCTTTTTAAAGATTCATTTGTGAAAGATTTAAGGGGCTTTTAAAGTAGTGTATGATAGAACATACAGGTAAATAGCAACCAATCCATAAACATGCTCAGTACAGTTTCCATATCTTCGTTTCTGGCTACCAGGTATCAGAAGTGAAACTGGAGCTCCTACCCTGTCTGAGGGGACAAGGCGCAGTACCTGATTTTTACCTCCACGGCTGTGCGGAGCTGGGGTGAGGTAGGTTCCCTGTGCTGCCTCAGCACGAGCGCCTGTGCAGGTGGAGCCCAGGGAGCCTGTAAAGCTTCCTTGAGGTAACAGCTGCAGCTGTGAATTATTGCAGGGATTGCTATTATGGTATAATAGCTTTTTTTTTTTTTTTTTTTTCCTATCCAGTGCCTAAAAATAATAGCATAGTGGCCTGGTATCTGCTTTTTGTTGATAGATGATGCATAGTGAGCAGTTTTATCAAGTTTTGCCAGAGTGGTTTCAGCATCTGATAGGTTGGTGGGCTCCAGCCCTTGGTTCACATCCAGTCTGATGTACACAATGCCTTCTGACATTGCTTGTGGGTACAGAGATGGAGAAAAAATAAAACCAGAGCCAACTGGGGAGTATTCAGAGTATCACTTGTTACTGACACTATGAAGCATGGAAAGATCACTATGCTAAGTGCTTTACAGGCAAATGGATATGGTCAAGTCAACAGTAGACTTGAGTCAATAAGAGAAAGCAGCTGACAGTAGAAAGACGAAAATAAATAAAGCAATTGCTTCGGTAACAATTCGGCAGGCTTGGAAGGGCCAGAGTCTCTCGTCTGCTGAAGCCATGCTGCATTGTACATGCAGTAAGTAATGCACCTGGGCACCCCTTATGCATGTTTAAGTTAAATTTTGTCTAGTTCTTGGTTGTGGCTTTCCAGCACTGACTCCCTATTCAATGTAGGGAACCGATCATGGTGGCTGCGTTCTCAAACCGCCTGACACAGGTGCCCAGGTTAGGTGTTGTGACTGCATCTCTCCATGGGTTATGTGGGAAGCTTTAGTCCAGCAGTCCAGCAGGAAAGGCAACCTGAGTTATTTACTGCCCTTTTGAACTAGAAATGCAGTAATAGCCATGAAAACGAACTAGGCACTTGGTCTAAATGCAGGTCTTGAAAGCAGGGAGAGGACAAGATTAGAAAAATCTCCTGTTTCTCCGGATGAAGTGTTTGCTGGTGCAGAACTACACCAGTGGGCTTTTGTAGCCAAGACGGGAGGAAAGTGTCCCCCAAACACAACAGGGTGAGGGGGAGAATGGGGAAAAACAGGTGAGGGAGATGACTTCTCAACACCTCTATTGCTCTCCATGTACAACATGAATAACCTGGATCCAGGTGCCCCTAAATCTGGTTGGACAAGGGGCTGCTGTGGCAGTGCTGTAGGGGACGAATGAGGCCCTCAAAATGCAGGATTCGTTCCCAGTGCGTGAGTACCCCACAGAGTTGATTTAAATGAGTCAGCTGCAGGACTCTTGGCAGGACTGGGGCCTGCGTGCCGGCACAGGACGGGGAATGGAAGCGACAGCCGGTTGTGGGAAACAAGGGAGGGGAGATGTGGCTCCTCTTCTTCCTCCTTTACTTCTGCTCCTCTTCCCTCCGCTTCCCACTGCACAGTCCTGCTGTCTCCTTGCCCTCACTCAGGTGCTGGCTGGCCACCGTGGCATGTGCAGACCTTCTCCTTCTGTGGGGCGAGGGTTAGAAGGCTTGGTGGTGTCAGAGCCAGGTCCACCTGAAGGCTGGGAGCTGGCTGGGTCGGCTGTGGGGAGCCAACCTCCTGCACAAGAAGGTGTCTGCTTCTGGATGTGGTGGTGGGTGAGCAGGCGGGTGCTACAAGGCCGGGCTTGCTGGTGAGCCCCCAGATGAAGGACCCCTCAACCTCCAGCACAGAGCCACCGGGAACCTGCTCAGACATGTGCGGACACTCTCCCTTCGCAATCCACAAAGGATTTAGTAGGTCAGATCAAGGATTGAGTGATTGAAGCCATACTGTTGGACTCAGGAGGATCTCAGGGTTCATTCAAGCCTAAGCCTGAGCTAATTAGGCCTTGAAGACAGCAGGCCAGAAATAATCTTGTCTGGCTCTGGGGCCCGAGACCAGGGTCAGGAAAACTCACTGATCCTGCTTCTGTGCTTTGGCAGCTGCTCACCAGGCACAGGCTGCTGAATTCGTGTTAGCCTGCTCAAAACCCATCCAGGTATCTCCCTGCCTGACCCTGGCTTGTCTGTGGAGGGATGTCAGAGAAAGGATTTGGGCTTTGCCAAAAGGCCTGTAGTTTTGTGTTGGACTCTTGTCACTGTTTCTTCGGCCTAATAACCAGAGCAGGCTCTCCCTGCACATGCTGGGCGCCCTTTGGTTTAACCCCACGTGCTGTGCCAAATTCAGCTTTGCAAGCAAGGCCAGGGCGTGCGAGGGTCCTTGCGTCGTCCTTCCTGTCACCAGCGGGAACACAAAGCTGGGCGGCTCCTGGCCCACTTTGGTGCTGCCCTTGAGCAGTTCTGCAGAGCGCAAGCTGTAATGAAGGGGCCTTTCTGGAGCCAGGTGGCACCAGCCATTAACTGCTTCCAATAAATTGATAAGAACTGGTACTCATGTTGGAAAAATGGAATACCACGTTTGTAATCAGAGATCGGAGAAAGGGAACAAGCACAGAAACTCTCTTCTTAAACAGCCCATCGGCCCAATGTTATAATTAGTATTATATACATAACATACAAAAACTTTATAATATACATTATATATTACAATCTATAGTATAAATAATTATTATATCATATATCATTATTATATTTGATCATAAACATATCATTATTTCCCTCTTATATTTAACAGGTAGTTTCTGATTTTTCCTCTTCTGGATGGGGCAGGCTGTTGCTATCATGCCATCTTTATGATTTCTAACTTGGCTTCTGCAGATGAAATCAAAAACCAGTCCTCATTTTGCAAACATGTGGTCATGCTTCTTAAATGAAACAGTGTGATGCTTGGAGTATCAAGGCTGTAATTCAAGTTGCTGATCACAAAGTGCCCCAGTCATTTTTCTTTCAGGATATTGCCTTGCACTGAACCTGAAGATTGACTTACAATTTGTTGGGCCATCCAGGATATCTGTTACTGTTAGGAAGAGCGATTAGGAAACACTGGCAAGGCATCCTCCTAAGTAATATGTCACTATCGGTAATTTTAAATAAAAAGATATTACAAACGACAAACTTAGCTGTACACATATTTTTCCTCTGCTGTTTGTTAATTATTGCTTAGTAGCAAATGAGAATTTTGATGTTTTGTTAGCTGTAATTTAAAGCCAACATTCATTTAAAAGAATTGAAAGTGGTATTCTTGGAAAGGGTTTCATGCTGCTTTTGCTTCTTGCAGTTGACTCTGGAAGCCTTACCTATTGCCATCCTGGTCCCAGATAGCAGATGGCTGAAAAGAGCTGTGCCAGCATTGCTCTTTGAAGATGCATCTTATCACTGAGAACTAAGGCAATGACTAACCAGTCCCAAATTCTCCTGTCAGTGGAGCAGCAGGGAAACATTATTCTGGTTGGACAAGACGCAAACCAGTGCTATGGAGAAGCGGTCTCAGCGGCATATGCCAGACAATGCTCTCAGAGGAGTCTTTTTGGTTTTACAAGTGTACTACGACAGATCCAGCCTGTTAGATGGTAGCCTTTAGAAAAGGGCACTTTTCTAAAGGGCTTGAAACGATGGAGTAACTTGAATGTGCCTGGGGGAGCTGACGAGAGGGAGCAGAGGCAACCTTACCCTCATTAGCAACCTCTTAAACCACAGAGAATGTCCTTTCTCATGTTTCCTGCACAGATGCTGGAGATAATTCTGAGTCTATAAAACTTTGCTGGATATAGCACTGTTTGCAGGGGCTCATTCCAAGTTGAGGAGTGAGCGCATTCTTGTCCGGTCTTCAGAGTGCTGCAGTTTGGAAAAAAACACAACGTGCCAAAGCGAAGTTTCCTTCCATGTGGTCCTCTGTCAGCATTGATGTCTGCAACAGCGGGTGACGTATACACTTTTTAGTTTAGAAATAGATTACTGTTTTGAAATATAGAGGGAGATGGGACTGGAGTAGCATATCCGTCTACCTATGTTATTTTATTTGTTCTGTTTAAATGAAAATTTTCCACGTAATATTGATAAGAAGCACAGTTTGACATAGAGGACACTCAAGACTTACTGTCTTCTGTGAAACTCGTCGGGTTATAGGGTGTTGGAACTACTTGCCATGTAAGTTTGGGTCTAGCAAGGCACCTAGTGATACGGTAAGGTGGCAAGTTATCCCAGCTCATGCTCAAACGCACGTGCAGTTGTCATTCAACAAAGTGCTTACTCATATTTTTCAATTTAATCTTATTGAGTTTAATGAGATTTGGAATACCCTTAATTACCGTGCTACAGTTGAATGATCTTCTGATGTAGAGCTTCATACAGAGGCTGTACAACACCTTGCAAATCTGATCCGAGCCTTGCACCCAGGTCCTGCACCTGTAACTCACAGGTTACTGAGGTCTGTTTATTGCAGACCTCGGTAAAATGAAGACTGAATCCCGTTGGTGGCCTTGAAGGGAAGGTTAGACAAACATCTGCCAGGAATGGTTTAGGTATGGTTGCTTCTGCCTTGGGCTGGACGAAGGTCCTTCTACAAGCAATTGCAACCCAATTTTCTGTGGCTTCTCTGAAAATATGCCACTTAATGGTTACACTGTTACATGAATGACAAGTACAGCCACTAGTTAGTACTCATAATTAAAACCAGTGACATTTCTTATGCAGATTTTTCTGTAGCTCTTAAACCTCTCAGAGTTTACCTAGATATCTTCTTCTCCAAGAAGAGAAGACTGGAAGAAAGAGAATGCTTTCCTGTTGGAAAGAGAGTCCTTTTTAACTTACTGATTGAGAGAACATGTTTTCCATCCAATTTTACATGTTATTTCTCCCAAAGGAGACAGAAAAAAGTCTAAATCCCAAATGGCAATTTTAAGTCCCACTTGGACAGCTAAATCCAATCCGTACATCCTGTGAAATGTACTCTAAGCTGCCGCTTGGCTCTGGCAAATCTACTCTGTAGCTTTGTTTCCACGTGTAAAATCTCTGTCTCATTGGTTGCTGGCCGTAGTTACAATTAGTCAAGTACAAATGCTTCTGTCCAAACACAAGAGCCCGTGGGTTTCCTGAAGAAACACTTTCCCATCTATTTCACGTTTGAAGTTGAAGACCTAAGTTTAAGTCTAACCCTCTTCATGTCATACGGTGCTGCTGACTGCCTGGTTGAACCCGCGCTATGGCACCAGTTTCTAGCTCGCAGGGGATGCTCTTCATAACGGGGGGTTCAGTTACAACAGGACAGACTGTGAAAAACTGACGTAAAAATAATCATCAACCTGAAAGCTGGACCACCGTTTTGGGAGATAAGAGAAAGCAGGTACAGAGGCAGTTGTACCCATAAATCATCTAACTGTGGGTAAAAGGGAGCTTTCAGTGTCACAGCTCTCGCGACCTTGTCGGTGAGACAGATAGCTCTACTTCAGGGAGTCAGGCTTACCTCTTCCCTTAAAATTAACTTAAATCTCTCTTAAATTGTAGCTATTATTATGAGCAGTGGAGGTCAGGTTGACACAGTCAAGGGAGCCTGGAGAGTGATTCAGATGCCCTACCAGCACGGGTGGTCTTCAGTTCTCTTAACATTGGCTCCTTGGTGCTATTTGATACTCCAGAGTAGATGAGACATCTGCACATGGTGGCAGATATGACGCAAGAGCGAGGAAGCCCATGTTCTTTTGGTGCAGCAACAGGATGCCAACTGGGATACTCCACAACACCTAAAATAGCATTAGACATCTGCTTTTAGGCGACTGAATCCTGGTTTTAGAGAGAGGAATTATTTCTAGCTTCATTGATTATGAAGAATACATCTTCATGGACTAGAGCAAAACTAACTCCCTGAATTTCGGTGTTCTCAGCTGGAATTGAATCTCATCCCTGGCAGAACGCAGTGGCTGAAATACGGGCACCTCGAGTAACGCTGGGTGCCCCACCGGGATGCCAGCTGCGGGTCAGCGCGCTCAGTGCCAGGGCAGCCTGAGTGCTCCGGGGTGGGAAGAAGGACTTTTGTCCTGCACTGAAGAACTGGTTTGGGGCAGAAGTCTTCTGTGATGCCTGCTGGCTGTGGTGGTTTGACTGTCTCTCTGTGCTGTTTTTGTGCTATAAACACATCTTTCTGCCTTAAAAAGCATATTGGAGGATGACACTGAAATTTCCATTTTCCCTCGTACAGTTCCTTTTCCTGGTGATCCTGTTAAAGTAACTGTATCAACTCTGCAACAACAGGAACCCGGGATTTAAAATGTGGTCAGGGTATGAGTTGGTTTCTTATTTATACCGAAGGCTTTCCGTTTGGATACCCTGGCTCTTGTAGCAGTGTTCATGTTTAGCTGCAGAGAGAGATCTCAGGTCCTCTTTCCAGTTAAACAGGAGAGATTTGTGTATTTTACTTTGATATTCAGTGTTTTGAGATTATTTTTCGATATCAGCATGGACTTTACAGAGCGGCATCATGTGCACTGATAATTGAGTAATTCCAATAAAATTTCATTCAAGAACATCAGCTTTTTCTGCTGGGCTTTTCAGGTGAGAATGAGCTTTGGCTTCTGTGCCCAGCACTAAGGGGGCAGGCAGCCAGAGGAATCCTGCCCTGCACAGGAGCTGCGACAGGAGGGGCTGAATGACCGAAATAACAGGGCCCCTAGGAGAGGGCGAAGAGCATGAACGTCTCACCATCATTAATTGTTATTTCCAGCGCCTTTGCCAACTTTGCAATGAGATTTACTTGGCAAATACACAAAATTACCTTTGCGTGTAAGTGCTCTTAAATACTCTTGCTTGTGAGCGTGCCTCTCCATTGTGAGATAGGAACTCACGCCGCTCTGATCTCTTATTTTATCTCACCGAGCAGGTGTGAGGATGACAAACTCACTTCCAACAAGCCCTTAATGCCGTGTTGCCATTTCACGTCAGGCAAGGAGTAGCAGGGACAAAAGGCGATCTCAGTGCTGAGATGATGAGAAGTTTCCATTGTCAGTTCCAAGCGCAACCACGTGAGCAATACGGGATTGTAAAGACAACAACTAAACTCAGACTGTTTTGGGCAAACCTGTTATTTGAGACCCCTGAGCCCCATCCCAGCTGTTTCAAAACTGGAAGCTTTCAATTAACAGTTCACACAGTGACAGGCAATAGACATGTCAAGTATTTTTCTATTTGCAGATAAAAGTGAACCTATCTTCTGTATCACTAAAATAATCATTTAGCTTAAAGGGAATAAATTCCACCACCTTTCCAATGCAACACACCATATTTAAGCCAAGGGACTCTGTGACATCAAAATTCAGAAGCGTTATTAAAAAAAAAAAAAAAGCAGTTTTAGTGCAAACCAGGAGACTACAAGCACAAAAACACCCCACATATGTGCAGAGTTTCTGGGACAGCAGGCTGTTTTTCCCTTGTACTTGGCTCACTTAAACCAAACCACAAGTTATCACCAGCTTGGGGAAGAAAGTAGCAAATCCTTCACACAAAAATTCCTTAATTTGGTGTTTCAGAAAATTTTTGCAGCTATAGTGGGATGCTTGTAAAGGATCCCTTCCCTTTCAAGGTGCAGAAACAAGACTGGGGCCAGGAAGGTTTACACGTGGCTCGCATAAGGGTACGAGTGATTCCCGAGCCCCAGCACACGTCTGTGCCATCCTCACCCCTTCTGACCCAGCTCCTCTCCAGCTCTAAGCGACCTGTGTCCAGCACGTGCTTGGCTTCCAGCGGGATGAGTCTGTTCACAGTGCTACATGTTGAATTTGTCACTGACATTAAATACAGGCTTGGGAAATGAGAGCGCTTTGAGGCCAGAAAGGGCAGAGCCGCCTCAGCTCACGTAGATGCCGGACATAGACACAATAATTCACTTTACGAACCCAAGGTGTTTAAAAGCCTGTGTCACCTGCGTTAAGCGAGTTACAGTTAGCCATTTTGTAAAAAGTTGGGGCGTATTAATCACAACTGTGGGCACTTCTTTTACTCAGAAAGAAACCTGCTTGTTCATCGTCTCTGCAGATCACATTTTGGACAGGCTCTGCTGAAGGTTGAGCTGCTCCTACCTGAAGCGTGACGACTGCCTGGAGAGGCTGAAATGTCACATCTGGGGTGCAGGCTAAAGGAGACATGTCATTATAGATGAGTCTGATAATGCAGAGCTCAGTTCTTGCTCGTTTATTTTTTAAAGTCTTTGTGGTTGGCAGTTGTTGCAGGGAAAAAGCGCTCAGCTCAGATGGTGCAGCCGCTACTCAGTCTTTACAAGAGATGCGTTGCAGAACAGGTGGTAATTAAAACCAAAACAAGACTATTATTCTTCTAATTGAATTTCACAACTTGTGTGTGGATTACTGCAAGGGAAAGCAATTATGATATAGCACCCACAATAATTGTTTCCGTATGAAACATCTTGAGAGGGTTCCATGCAACCCTAGTAATACATTTCAGTATTTCATAGAATCATAGAATGGTTTGGGTTGGAAGGGACCTTAAAGATCACCTAATTCCACCCCCCTGCCATGGGCAGGGACACCTCCCACTAGACCAAGTTGCCCAAAGCCCCATCCAGCCTGGCCTTGAACACCTCCAGGGATGGGGCATCCACAACAGATAAACAGTTCATTAGTTAAATGCCATTGCCCTTTGTCAGGATGCCTACCTGCTGGCTGGTTTATTATTATATTATTACTATTTTATGAAGGACAAGTGGACGCAGACGATAGTGACCTCCACCATCGTAACCGGGCCACCGTCCCTCCGCCTGGGACTGCCTCCTCCTCGGGGGCGAGCAGGCTAACAGGGCGTGCGGGGGCCCTGCCACCGCCTTGCAATGAACCAAGTGGCCCCCTCTTCCCTTTGGTGCTGCCAGTGGGGAGTGGCTTCAACCTCACGGCAACAGTCGCCCTGAACTATCTTTCCTGAATAACCTTACAAAAGCTGCCAGGCAAATCCTTCATAGCTTTCAGTATCACTGGCACTTTCCAGACAGAGTAATTCTGCTTTCTCTGGGCCTCTCCTATCGCACCCTGCGCAGGCAGCATTACCGCGGGGGCAGCGGGACAACGAAAGGTTTGCCAGGCCCGACTAGGCCCCGAAGCCACGCTGCCGGGCCGCCGCGCCTCGCACCAACGCTGCCGGGGCAAGCTGAGGAAACGTGCCCGGGTACAAGGGTCCCTCTGCCGAACAAACCTTCCCCAAACCCTCCCTTCTTCCTTCCCTTCAAACAGCCAGGCCTTGCTGTATGCCCACAGAAGGCAACAAAGCCCAACTTACGGTTCTGTAGAATAAAACCTATTTTTCGAAGACTGATTCTGAAGTCCTGAAGAAACCATGAGAGCTTTGTTGCCAGGAGCTCCCCCTTCAGTGAAGTAGGAAGGGCTTAACTTTGAATTCTGATTGTTATAGGAAGAAAGCCGATGGCTAAATATCCAGATTTTCATCCTTTTAGACTTTCATAGAGCAAAATCAACACATTATTTCTCCTTAAGAGACACCCAGCACAGGTTTTCCTGTGAAGTAAGTGCACAGCAAGATCCAGCAGGCAAGCCAGTGCTGAATGCACAGCCCAGTTATAGCTATGGACAGCAGATACAAAGATGCAATGACAGACATGGGAGCTTAATGGATTTGAAAAAATAAGTATTAGCAGTGACTCAGGATTACATTCTGCAGTTCTTGGACAATGCTGCTGAGCTTTAAAATACATTGCATCCTGTAGCACACAGATGTTGATCAAGTCCAAGCAAAGCTGAAGGCTTCAAGCTACCCTTTTTGTACCAAAATTCATTATATAACTGAAAACAAACAAACAAACAAATAAAAAACAAAAACAAAATACCAAAAACACAAGAGCCATCTTACAGCTATGCCAGAGGAAATGATGAAATCTTATATTCCTCACAGCTCAAGGCAAAAATCCCACTGACTTAAATGACAGAAATTTACCTTATGGTCACATTCTGACATTTTCACTTTAGTTTCAATACCATCATCAGGTTGGAGGACTAACTCAGGCACCACACCGCTCTGACTTGCATTTGATTTTTGATTTGCATGCACAATAGTTAAGGAAACAGACTTTCTATTACCTTTTGAGTTTGTACAGTCGAGCTCATCCTAGCTAGGTTTGTTAAAAATCATTGCATTCAGATGGCTGCAAAGTCAACAGAGACTTCCATGCTTTGTTAATGCTTTTTAATAAGGTCAAGTTACTCCTACTAATGGTCTGCAAAGAGCGTCATTTCTAAATACTTAATTCCTGTTGCAAAACTAATTGCAATTTTGCTTGAGCTACTCATTAGTTGTTCTCCTGAAACTACTTTAAATCCATTTTTGTCTTTCTTCTAGGGAAACACCACACTTTTCACAAGTGGAAGGGAAGCAAGGAGACTCCTCAACTGCATCCTGTTAATCAACTCTTGCATTCCTGTTATTCGCCATTCAATTATCTCTTACCACGACTAAACTCTCCCTGACTTCAGTAGCTTTACCTGAACAAGGGCTTGTTGAGTCTAATCCCGAATTAACTTAATTTTAATATTACAACAGAGGATAACCAAGTGTCCCATGAAAAAAAGATTGTTAAAACGCCCTGCCAGCTTCACCTCTGCATGGCATCAGCTGCAGTCAGCCAGAGCCCGCAGTGCTGTGGATGGTGCGCTCATCCTCAACGCAGGCAGCTTAATTCGGTTCTTCATCTGTGTGTATGGTAACCAGCCCCAAACAGGCCGCGTAAAGGCAGCCCTGCTGTAAAACTTCCAGTTCGGTAAATTAAGACCATCACAAACTTTGCTCTATAAAAAGCTCCGTGGAATTAGTTCAAGATTTCTTTCCTTGCCATCAGGAAAAAATAGCAGATGGCACCGAGTCCTCCTCTGAGCAACCAGCTGAGAAATGGCAGAGGGGACTGGGGAGGTAAGACAATACCCCGCGGCAGGGCTGAGAACTCTTTGGTGTAGGGTTAAAATTCTTCCCAGGCTTTGAGAGAGTTCAGATCTAAATAGACAGTTCAGCTTCAACAACTCGTCCCTTCAGGCAGGTGGGGCCGACAAGCAATGAGAAAGGGGTGGCACCAAGGCGGACGCCTGCCCTGTTAAGGACAGTGCTGCCCAGATATAGAAGGGGCACGGGGAAGGACTGAGATTAACGAGGAGAAGCAAACTAACACAATCCCCTGAAGGCAAACAGCTGCAGTTTCTGAAAAATTGCCCAGACAAGATTTGGAGACATCACCAGAACTCTTTGTTGAGAGAAGCAGAAGCTTATTATATAAATAATAAGGCAGGAGCTCATCAGCTGCAAAAAATCCATAGGCGTGCTTATTTTCTCTGCTATCAACATTGTCAATACAAGGGCAAAGGGCCTGGTTCACCAGTGGCTTCATGCAGACAAATGCACTTTTCACACCCAGCTGTGCCAGATGTTGGGCCTCCTTCCCCCAGGTGCTCACCGCCACCTTCCCTCTCTGACCAACCCCTTAAGGCAAGTGCACTGTACCTAAATGGCCTGTAGTAGCTTACTTACGGGCCTTTGCCATGACAGGAGAGCCATACAGAAGCTGGATGAAAACCTCTAGGACAAGGAAATTAGTGGAAAATCAAACTTTGGCACTTCTGGTACCACAGCACGAAGATCCCCTATGTGGAGGCACAATTTTAAATAATTGTCTGGCAATGCTCTGCTTTGCTCGCTGCTTTGAGAAGCGTGTCTTTTCATTTTACGTGCAAGTAAGATGAACTCTGATGAAATTAGCGTGCAACACTAAATCAGTTAAAGAAGAAAGGACAACAACTTCTTGTCGTGTTGTTTTGGACAGTATTCTGTATTTCATATACACACTGACAATAGGAGAGATGTTTAAAGCTATAAATATGAGAAGGTATTTCCTCTGGGTTATAGATCTGTCAGCCTGTGTCATGCTATGACACCTGTCATGCTATGAAGCAAACAAAACAAAACAAAACACAAAAAAACCTTCTATACAAACAGCTTTTTCTGTGGATCCTGCTTTACATTTGCAAACAGTTCTGCCCTCCCAATAAAATTAGCACTTTTATTACATAGCATGCAGACCGTATGATTATTTATGAAAGCTTCCATGGGAAAAATTGGCCAAGCTACACAGGAGCAAGTTCCCAAAGCAGTTTATTCTTAAGTGTTGCATTTAAGAATATAGCACATCATGTGAGGTGAAGGGTGGGGGGGTTGTAACAGTTTATATCCAGGTCAAGAATTCAGGCAAACATTTGCAATCATATTCTTCAGACCTCTGCTGTAGTCAAGAGTCAAAATATCAAAGAGCCTTTAAAGATGCTGCATCCACCCCTCGCCACTAAGGAAGCCACCCACCTCAGCCAGGTGAGTAAAAGAAGGCCTGTGCCAAGCTTACAGGATTTTTTCACTTAAAAATAATGAAAACGCTGGGTTTGGTTTGAGAACCCCATTCTGCGCTGCTCTGCACCTTCGGCTGCCGCAGCTCAGGACGGCCACCGGTACCTTTGGGTGTTGGTGACCTCGGGCTGGGGTTCGTCCCACTGCCACTGGAACAGAAAAAGAAACCCACTGAAGATGCTAACCTGGAGCAAACGCCACCTTGCAGTTGGTTGCACTTCAGCAAACAGCACCGGCCCTGTCAACACCACGCTGCAGCCATTTAGCTGGCTGCTGACAGCAGCTAAGAAGTCCCTGCGATTTGGAGAATGCAAACATGCTTTCCACATCCAGAAAAGCTCAGCAGATGCCTACAGCAATAAAGATGAGGAGAATCTGCTCTAGATCTGGGGGTCTGTCATTCTTCTTCAGTCATTCCATTGGCCACCAAGGACCTCCAGCGAATCCTCAAAGCGAGGGAGACCCTGAATTCCTACAGGGGCATAACAATGTTCCTGTTTGTTTTCTCTCCTTATAAAAACCCAGCAGTCCCTTTATCTTTTTGATTACTGATATGGTTTGGAAAGGCGTTTTTATATAGCAGTCTCCAGTGCCATTAGGATCTCTTTCCTGAGTGACACCAAGTTCGAGCCTGTCCCTGTGTTGTACTCATTAGCACCGAGTTTCATTTATCGCATTATCACTTCTCACAAGGTGCCAGGGATCCTTTTGGAACTCTCCAGTTTACTTCTGTTTTTGCTGTTCTGAATAGGTACATTACACTATTGTCAACACGCTACTTTCTTCATGTCGCCCCTCTTCTAGGTACGCTCGGTAGCGCAGCTCCCCACGGCACACCGCAAACCTGCCTGCTTACCGCTTCCTCGCTGTTAACAAGTTATCAAAACAAAAGACATCTCCCCCTTCTTATCCCAGCTGGGTAGCAGCTGGTAACTTCACTGCAGAGCTCTGGGTAAACACCACCCAGTCCTGGTGATTTGTGGCCACCGATTTCCTTGAGAAGAATCCCTTTAGCTCGTTTGCTGCAACTCTCTCACAGTCTTTTAATTAAGGTTTTAGTGATTATACATCTAGTTTCCATCATGACCTTTGAACTTGTTGTTATTAACAGCAGAGGAACTTCTAATTTGCTTTAAATGTAAAGCTCTATTCCAAAATACAATAGGGCATAGTACTGTTCTGCCCGTATATCGAGGAGGATGCTACTGCTGAGTTTGGTGCAAGGCGGAGTGGGGAAGGAGCCCCCTCCCTGCATTGCTGGCGGTCTGACAGCACAGCGTGATCATCCCAGTCTGAGCCACATTCATCCCCGGTGACAAATATAATCAATATGACAGCCTGGAACGTGCCTGCTGGAAAGACCATGGCTTATAAAAAACAAAAGGCGTGTCACTCACTCCGACAGCGACGTATCCGCCTTTTTCTTTCCAATATCGGCTCCTGACCACTCATTTCCACGACTTGTAAAGTCAGGGGGCTCTGGGAAACGCTCAAGGAAGAGACACAGCAGTTAAGGTAGACTTAACACCTTACAGAGTTATAGTCTAATAGAGTTAATGCTCGGTCCCAAGGATCAAAAAAAAAAAAAAGTTTTAAATATTAGATATTGGAGAAAAAGAACCGGGGAGCACTGGAGCGCGCATCGGAGCGTTTCACGCACTTGGTGCGACTGCTGGAGACATCCCGTGGCTGAGGTGGGAAATGCACGGCCCCGAGGGGAGAAAGGCTCGGTTTGGGTCACTCTGGAGGAGAGCATTACCCAAATTTACAGGCTGTTCACCCAAAGATGCAAATCCTCGCATACTGAGCTGAATTTGCTTTGCCACCCTCCTCTCTCATTTCTACTGCCCATCCTCAGTCGTTCATTCAGGGGTCGTCTTCCAGCTTTGCGACTTCCAAAGCTCCCTTCAAGCCTTTCTTCTCCAATTTAATTTCTTCCCAATAAATCCTCTCCAAGAAGAGGGGAGGGCAGAAGGGCAGCAGTGGTAAATGCACGTAGCCCTCCAATTCTTGCGGTGTGTAAGGTACACAGGCATTTGGTGTACCTCCAAAACCTCTAGCACCAGCCGCTCCCCGGCACTGCCCGTTCCCCTCGCAGCGACCCGGGGCCGGGGAGGCCCCCAGCGCTCCCCCCCCAGGAGATCACGGGGCGGCCAGGCCTGACCTTCCCCTGGCAGGAGCAGCCTCCCGGCCCCGTCAACCTTCCTCCGCGCCTGGGCTGCTGCCAAGCGGCCGCGGCACTTAACCCCCGCCGTGCCCACCTCCAGCCGCTGCTCGGCCTCGGGGCTGCGGACCCTGGCGTGGATGCGGGGAGCGGTCGGTCTGGGAGAACAGGGCGAGAGGTCGGAGGAATCCGAGGTTTTGTTTCCGAGGCTGGAACCCTTCGGGCTGCAAAGTCCAGGAGCGTTTTCGTTTCCCACCGCGACTGGAAAAGAGTTTAGCGCCAGGCAGTGAGTTCTTAGCGTGCTGCCTGGTAATGCTGCTGTAAATAGCCCGCCATCCGTCCCCCTGGCCGGCGCAGAGCAATCCCCTCCAGGTGCGGGCCTGTATAAAAACCTCTGGCGCGGGCATCCTCTGACAGGGAGCTTCCAGAGCCCTCCGTCGCAGCAGGTAACGGTGCCGTCACTCCGCGAGCTGTGCTGCCGGC
>VXAA01004452.1:466656-512313 GCA_013399115.1 Anseranas semipalmata
AGGATCGCTGCTGCGAGCCAGTGCTTGGGTGCAGTTACCTGGTGGGCTCACACATCGTACGGGGTTACAAGGGTGGTCCTAGCGGTGACATTTCTTTTATTTCCTAGCATTTATATATATATATATATACACACTATATTACATATAACTATATTATTTTATATATATAATTTAGTGCATGAGAACATGAGGATATTGCATGAGCTCTGCGAAACACTGATGACTGTGCATGGCATGCTAAGCCCTAACTCGCAAAGAACACAGTGCAATTGCATTTCCCGCTTGAGCAGATGGAAGTGGCTTTTGCCCAAATAATTCAGACTAAAACAGACTGTGCTGTATAACTCTGTGCAAAGAAAAAATAGAAATGTTTCAGCCAAGCTGTGTTTACAGATGAAGACCAAGTGACACAGTATTGCTCACTAACCTACTTTTTCTTCCTTTTTTTTTCCCCCCGTGTAGTCAGATTTAAAAAGCTCTTTCCAAGCAATGAATTTTGGAGGTTAAGGCAGAAAGTTTATTCTTACAGGGGGTAAACTGTTAACTTAAGTCTATTATCATCCTCCAATTCACCCTTAAGTATTTTACCACCTTGTTAATTTTATGTAGCATTGTCAAATAGATACAATTTTGTGAATTATTCTCTCCTCCTTAAATTCTGAAGAAACCAAATATGATTTTGTAAGTTATTTTGTTCACAACAATTAAAGACCATTAATGAAGTCAAAACTAGTTTAAATACTTCGGGAACTACAAAACTTAGATGATGATTTCCCTGCAGAATCATTTTGCAAGGAAATTGGCTGTTAACAACCAGAAAGAGCCAACAGTTTCTAAGGGAATAGATTCTGCTTGCCATATTATCATTTCATTAAAACAACTTTTTTTTGAGATGGATAATTTTCAATGAAATATGGATCAGAAAATTGTCAAAATAGTAAGAAATGTCAGTTCCAGTAACAGAGCAGCAACTTGACCATCGTACACATAGAGCATGTAATAACGCAGACATCACCTATGTGCTACGAGCTTACTCAATGCTGACTTGTGTCTTCAGGTACAATTTGGCATTTAAAACAATAAACAAAGCTGTTCATCACTAAGCCCAAGACACAAATATACTTGAGTCCTGACTACATGTAGTTTGTAGCTAAAAAGAAAACAACAAACTTTTACTTCAGTTTATGAAATGTATCATTAATAGTTATGGCAGTAGGCTGTATAAGAGAACAACTTTCTATTTCACAAAAGCTACACCTATCAGAAGATATAAGTGATGTTACTATAACATCTAGAAACCCAACCATAAACCAGAGCCCAGTGTGACAGGTGATGTATAAGTGCAGAGCGAATAATCTTTTTCTCCCCCAAAATTGCCATGTAAGAACTCGGGCACCTGATGGAGCTAAGGACCAGCTAAGGACCATACCAGGCTCACTGCGGTATTAGTGTAACCACTAGTTATTTTTTTTAGATCTCTCGATCATTTTAAAAAGGGCTTTAACAAAAACAGCAATGTGTCTTCATAAATATTTAAGCAGACTTCTCTTTTAGAGGATCTCAAAACAAAAACAGGAGAAAGCGTAACAATTTTTAAAATGCAACATAACATCTATAATTTAATTTAGAGTTCAGTCTGTCTGTACTGAAAGATAATATCAGAGATGCAACTGTATGTACTGTAAGTGCTTAACAATGGATCAACAAATATGTATTTACTGAGCTCATTTCAGAGGTAGTTTGTGGTATTCACTGCTATGCATGGCCAACTGAAATTTTGACTTGTTGCAGTGAGAGCTTAAGAAAAGAAAAAATCCAGTAAGATCACCAATACGGACAAGTTAAATAGTTTATTCATTGAATAAGTCCTTCTGTTTTTCATATGAAAGGGTGCTGGACAATGCAAGGTTTCCCTCTGCTTTGTAATTTGAGGATTGGCCTTTCACTTAAGTAGCACAGATTTCATGCTGCAAGAACCTTAAATAAAAGAAAAAATAATCTGAAAATGTAGTGCTTTACATGTTTAAACATGAAATGTTCAGAAGACTGTCTTCAAGTTAGTTTTTTTTTTTTCTGGCTACAGCACTCACCAGTTCTTATAGATTCTTCTTTTTTCATTTCATACCTTGCCAATTCCTCAAGTGTTAATATATTTTCCCACAGATTTCCTAAAACATTACAACATGACCAGATTTTATTCTAGCTCCAGATACGAAAAAAGAGGCATTGCTGAGAACAGGCAGTGTGCTTCTGAAAACGTGAGGTTGCATAGAAAGCACTGCTGTTCTCTTAAAGAGGCACATTGTCAAAAGTGGGAGGAAAAAAAAATAACATGGATGCATGCACTCAAATGCCAGGCAATGCTGTAGCTGCAGCACTGTCTTCAGTCTCCTGTCTACCTATTTCCACCATATCTTGAATTATATACAAAAGATGTGCAGCCAGAACTTGTTACTAGCTAGATGGAAGCCCTCTGAGGAAAAAAAATAAATGTATCTGCAGAAATCAAATTACTTTAAAGCATTCTCTTTTTTGAAAGAGTACAAAATCCCTGTCACGACTTTTAGCAAACGCAGTGCTACAGGACTCGGAACATAAATCCTGTCCTTGTGAATAAACAGAGTAGCAATAAGGAATGTATCAGGTATCAGTAAAACTCCAGTGGTGTCAGTATCATGTGTGCAAATAAACCACCCACACAAGTCAGCAGTCACTCTGCCTCTTAAAAAACTACCTGCAGGCACTGCTGAACCTCCCGGGCCCTGCCAAGCCTCTCCCCCTTCTGGACAAGATAACCAGAGGAGACTCCCGTGGTGGGATGCAACCCAAATTACACAACCCCGTCTGCAGGACATGTGGTGGAGAGATCACGCAACCACGCATTCCTGAGAATGAGCAAAGGCCAATCATGGATAAAAGCCCAGCATACTCCAACCATCATGATGCGTGGGAAGGGTGAATTTGTACAGCCTCTGGCCAGAGGAAATTAAGATCCTTTTTTTAAATTTATGTATGTGTGTGGACATATGTTGGAGCTACCATAGAATGGCTTGGAAGGGACCTCAAAGACCATCTAGTTCCAACCCCTATCACTGATTAAAACTCACATTAAGCAAAAAGTTTCACGGGCAGTTTCATTTCTCCCCAGGCAGATTTAGACCCATTCCCACTCCCATTTGCTAGCTGGTATCAAGCAGCTCCTTATGACGTCGGGCGCTGCCGGCGTGCGCTGGAGATGCAGTCATCCATACCACACATGCTGTTCTCCAAAGCAGCTCACCTTTCCAATCTTCTCGCTCTGCAGTTCACTGCATTTCAGGGTAATTCGATTAGCTGTTCTGCAGGAGAAGGCAGAGAGGCGAAGGTAACAACGAGACAAAACCAAGAGCATTGGCTGCAGCAAATTAACCAGTTTTATCACAGGGATGCCGAGTCCTGAGGTCTTTAGGAAATGGCAAATGACACTGATAAAAAGTCTTAGACGCTGAAAGACAGGTCGTCTTTTTCAGCTGTTGCTTCAACCTGTATGAATACCATGCAAGGAGCTCACTGTTCAGACTGATTAGTGGTACCAATCTAGTGACATTATGATAAATTGTTGTTGTGCATATGATAAAATATGCATGTATAAAAATATGCATAATAATGTATTACTGCATTACCAGAAAGTGCTTACAGCAATTCCCACAGGAGTGGGGATGCCACCTCTCATCATGGCTTCCTGTCCCCTCAGCCTGCCATATAAAAAACCAAAACAACAAAAAACTAAACTTCTCACTTTCTTCCCCTTCCTATAATATTATACAAAGAGAGTACCCTCAAGCTTTTTTTTTCTCCCCTCTCTATTTCAGCTTTTTTTTGCCATGATCTCTGCACAGCAGCCACCATTCCCCAGTAAAATACAAGGAGTAATGGACTGCCAAACTGAGGAAGGAGAAGCCTGTGAGGAGCAGCATGACTCTGAAAACTGCACTTGCAGCTCGAAGTGTGCATCATCAACAGCAGAATCCAACTCAGGTTTAATCCAGTTTAAATACTGCAATTGCTATGGCATGCTAACATTTCATAATTTGATTTTCCTCAGTCTTGAAACAGTAAATGTTACTCTGTCACTTTTCTTTCTGAGCTCTATTATTTCCACTGCTTTTTTTTTTCCTCTATTGGTATTTATTATCACTCCAAATCTAGAAAAAAGTATCACCATAATTAATATATATATTTAAAAAGGTCTCTGGATTTTTAGACATCAGATATCTCTGATCTGTGGTATTACAAATTTTCAACATGCTTTTATGTTGGAACTGACAGATCTTTCCAAAAGGCTCATTTCCATCTGTAAAGTGCCCACATAAACATCCAGAACAGCAGGAGACTGCCATTGCTCCTTTTGCACCCCAGGCAGCCAGACTGTCCACATCTGGAGAGCAACCGGTCTTGAGGCCGATGACCTGACAGCTTTTCCAATGCATGTGCTCACGTACAATATTCACAAAATACTTCCCACCCTTTAACAAGATGCCTATAAATACATGCACATAAGATACAAATTTTATCTTCTTTCTCACAGATTCACCAGTAATTCTTAAAATACTGCAGAACTGGGTTCCTAGAGTTTCACACTACTTCGATAAAGAGCACTATACTTATGTAGGCCACCAGATTGTCATCCAGGAATCCATAGAGCACTTCGGAGCTGTGGTATGGCCCGGGGTAAGTATTCAATACAGCATCCAGGAAGTTGATATGACAGAAAAGTCAGTTATGACAATGGCAAACAAATCTTAAGGAAGTTTCTTTAGATAACACTAAGACAGTAGAGGCTTTCCTGTGCAGAAACAAGCTGTGAAGTACTTCAGCAGAAAGCTGTGCTTTACGGCTAATTTAATAGTTTGGACCAAAACAACTGTGGGATGTTAAGTGAACAAATGGTAAATTCTGTTTAAAATGTGTACCTTTCCACTTAAAAACAAAACAAAACAAACAAAAACAAACACAAAAACCCATGTATCTATTTGTTAACTGGATGCAGATATTGAAAAAAAATTAAGTGGTTGGAAACAGCTGGAAAGAAGTGTTCAGCTTCCTCCATGCTTCCAATCAGTCACTGCTGGGAAGCAAACAATCACCATTACAAAAAGGAGACTAAAGAAGAAACTTGTGAGAGATTAAATAAAGGAGTTTAAAGCGATTAAATATGTTTCTTTCAAAGAACAGTCTGGAATAATTCCTTTGCAGTATGGAAAACCATATTTGCAAACAGGTGTGCACCAGTCTTTGTTCCTCCTGCTGTGAAAAACAGAACTGTATGTAGACTCAGAAACCTGCCTTTGAGGGAAGAGAGGGTCAACTGATGGAGACATGAAAATTAGGATTTCAGAATTTTCCAGATCCACATTTATTGAAAAAGCTCACAAAAAATGGCAGACAATTTAAAAAAAGAAAAAAAAAAAAGGTATGGATAAGTGAAACAGTAGCTTATTTTGATATGTCAGAGCATCAGTTCTCAAATTAATCAGGTGTCAGAATGGAGATGGTAAAACTTTGTAAGAAAAGCAAGAGGTTGCACAATTGGACTGGTGATTCATCAGCTGTCAGCATTCCCAGAGCGGGTAGTCAGTGTTTTATTATGAACAGAACAGTAGTTAAAACGTAACAGTAACACCACTCTAAAGAAGAGAGGCAAAAGGGCAAGTTAAATTTCTTTGGCATCTGTTTATATTGTATATCAATAGAAAATAAATTGGCTGTTTATAAGATTTTTACAAACATCTAATAAGCAATACTTCTGTTCTCCTATGCTGTGGTAAACTGTCTTTTAAGTTTATAGTTAGTATCATCAGGACAAGTGTTGAGTGGATAAACAAATTTTTAACATTTCCTTTGAAAAAAAATTTTTTTCAAAATAATTTTGCTGAAGCCTGAATCTATTTTATGATAATAAGGTATAACATTATTATAAACCACATGACTTTTTGCATATTGTTAAACTTCTTTGCTGTTCTGTGTATGGTTCACATCTGAACACTACCTGTCTTCAGCTGTGAGAGGAATCACAAAGTGCATAGATGTGTGTAGCAAATCCATATCTCACAAAACCTAAAACTAAAAATAAACTGTTCAGTTGGATTGTTTATATAAAGAACAGGACACAATGTTTATTTCCATAGTATGTTTATGTTACAGCCTTCAGTGTTTTCCACTGTATAAAAAAACAGTATAAAAACATTGAATGAAATTTTGTGCAACTTAATTGATACCATCTTACCGATATGTGGTAACTATTTTAGGCACTGGCTTTATCTCAATATCTGGAATCAAATCAAGAACGATTCAACCTCAAAGACAAGCAAGTTTTGGAAATTGGCGCTGGAACAGGCTTGGTTTCCATTGTGGCCTGCATCTTAGGTTAGTAAATTCCTATTTCCTTTTGGATTTCTTATGAAAGATAATCTAGATTTGCTACTGTCAGTTTAAGGCAATGAAGCAACAGTTGAAATTAAGGCTGTCTGCCACTGCTTTCTTAAAAACGAAAGTTGTTGTCAAATACCGTTTTGTTAGTAAAGTAACTAACCCAGTTATTGCTGACAGGGAAGCAGGGGAAGTTATACAGATAAAGTTATATAGATAAATGTTCAACTACATACCTATGAATTAAAACAAATGAATGTTTTATTTAGGAGCTTACGTTACAGCAACCGATTTGCCTGAAGTTCTTGAAAATCTCTCATTTAATATTTCAAGAAATACACAAAACATGAATGTGCACAAACCTGAAGTGAGAAAACTGGTATGGGGAGAAGGCCTCAATGAAGACTTCCCTTTATCAACTTACCATTATGATTTCATACTGGCAACTGATGTTGTATACCATCATACTGCTCTGGATCCCCTGCTAGCAACAATGGTGTATTTTTGTCAGCCAGGGACAGTATTACTATGGGCAAATAAATTCAGATTCAGTACAGACTATGAATTTTTGGAAAAACTTAGCAATATATTCGATACAACCATCCTAGCAGAATTTCCAGAATCAAATGTCAAGCTGCTTAAAGCCACAGTAAGAGAGAACTGAAGAAAAAAACTATTACTAATTCTGATTTAATGCAGCACCTTGCAGTTTGGAATGTCATGTAGAAATATGGTGCACTCTCTGTGCATTTATGTCTGTGAAGTTGTAGCCGTATCTGAGTTTTGCATTATGAGCTATGAAAAAAATGGGCTAGACAATGATACAGTAATTTGTTTGGGTTCATACATATGACCTGTTCAAACAGACCAATTTCACTCCACTGAAGGAACAATGTTAGTAGTAGTAAGTTAGTAGAAAGGCGTTAACAGAAAGCATTGATCATCTCGGCTGCACTGAACTTCTGCAGTTTGTAAGGTGAAGTTTTGTTTCAGCAAGTTTCATTTATGTACTCTTGGAGAAACCAATACAATTTTAGCTTCATTATTTGTTTTTATTAATTATAAAATAATCTTTTAAAGTATCAGAGTGCACATGGTGTTTTTTGATCTTCAGTCTTGCACATTTATTCTGCTGTCTTACATTTTTAACATTATTAAACATATATGTATAGCTTTACAATACCTGATTAAGATTTAACTGTCTGGCACTTTTATACATGTATCAGCCTGTCCTGATACTCAGCTTCACGTGGATTTTTGACTTTGCCTGAAATCACTCCAGAATGAAGATTTACAAGAGCACCTATGAATCAGCAATTCTGAGTTACATGTTGTAACAGTTTGAGAGGTTGAATTTTTCTTAAAAAAAAACAAAACAAACAAAACCCCACAAATGTAAACTCTTGCAAACAATACAGGTAATGATGTCCCATTACTTTAGTCTAATAAATAAGTTTTTAGCTACTCTTGAAGTAGCTTTAAGGCCTTCATACAATTGAAAATGAAATTAAGATCAGACATTAAAATTCATTTTACTGTAAAAAATACAGAGCTTTTACAGGTTTGCAGTTAAAATTAACAGTTAAGAACCTAACATGCATGCAGTAAGCTTTTTCAGCCTAATTCCAAATCCTTCGTGTTGGCAGTTCTGGCACATCCATTGCCAGCAATGGGATGCACAATAAGGAAACTCCCTGATGACTGGAGTTAGGTTAACAGGTATTAAGCTGTACCCAGGTGCCATTACTGATACATACACACAATTTAATAATCAGCATTCAGCAATGAAAACATGCGTTCCAATAAAAAGTCAAACTTATCTTTTCATATCCTGCCCATAAAGAATCATTTTAGGTTTACAATTGTCGCTTTTCTAGAATACACAATAATCAGGTGGATACATGACAGGAAGCCAGTTTTCAGTGAAAGTTGCACAATGAGTCCATCCAAGTAACTTCATTAGCTGAAGAAAAACAAACATTAACAAAATGAGAAGCTCACGGGTCTTTTTATTTATTTATTTAAAGCCTTCCAACAGACATTGCATTGACATCTTACTGAATATGTCTATAATCAGAAAGATATGACTGGAGATCTGGAGATCTTTGAACTACTTAGCCCTGAAAGGGGAAAAAGAAAACTTTTCTACATGATCTAGACTCTTTTGATTCAACACACAAATATTTTGCAGGACAAAATTTTGTAGGAGTTATAGTAATCTCCATTTATTCCCCACCTATATTCTACTAGCAGTATTTGTGATTAATAATACTAACAATGTTAGTTAAATACCAACATAATATGATTTAAATAAATAGAAGATTTTTGGCTACGTTGTCTTAACGTTCTTTATGTCCTGCAGCAAGTTCCAGAAGGTAAATCTGCTAAAAGTGACAGTTACTCACAAACTAGGTATTCTAGAAGAAACAAAGAAATCACTTTTAAATATAGGGCCAAACCACAAAAGCCTAAATAAAGTTAAAACGTTATGAGTTCTACAATGTAAAAGATAACAAGGATTATACCTCTCTTACTTTTAAACGTTTACTCTGCATTAACCTAGCCCAAAATTTTACCAGATACACCTTACCTGAATGCAGTTTTTCAAGTTGTCCTTTGTTGGCTTTTCTTCTGCAAGTTTTGTTGCGAACTTCAGACCTCTCCCATACATTTTGTTTACCAATGCATGCTTATAGGCAAAAGTCAAAACCTAAAATGTGGAAACAAAAACAATTTAGATATTAAAATATTTGAATCTTACTAGGCTTAACAAGTAATAGCAGATTCTGTTCAGGTAGCAGAAGTGACTTAAAGTAAAACATTTACACAAAATAGCTTGCATTTTTCTTTGCAGGAAAACAAATGATTCACAGTAGTAAAGAAAAATTTCCTAGAGATTATTTCTGACTCCATGAACATATCCAACTTCAGAATGTCTTATGCAATACAGATGTTACTACTCAAATTTTTTATTCATCACATTTCTAGCTTCTTTTGATTTTCATTTGCTAGAGGCAACTGTATGGTATAAAATAATTTAAAAAAAATCAAGAACCAGTCAGGTATATCTTTGACCCACAAAAACAAAGACCCAGCTGAGATTTTTGATTCCTAGGAAATAAACTTACTGCAGAAACAAGTATGAACATATATATTGAATGATATATGTATATACATACATACATACATTCACAGGTATGCACATAGTTATATACAAGCAATGAAGACAGGTAAGCATGAAGACAAGCCTCAGATTTTGGTCAACTCCTCAGTATTGGTACTTTATTAAGAACAGATTATAAAAAAAGCTTTCTCTTGACAATACAAACTCCAAAGAGAGAGTTTACAATACCTGTCAATGCTATAACTAGCATGTGCATATGATTGTGTCTACTTCAGAGTTAATGTACAATGAATCCGGTTCTGAACACTCAAACAGGGTGTTCAGGGTGTTGCAAGATAGCTCATACTACTTCACCAGTTACAGCACTAAGAATTAGTGCTAAATCAAGCACTGTTTCGTCTATTTCCTTTGGAACACTCACAGTAAGTAGATTTTATTTTTATTTTTAAAGAGTGACAGCACCAAAATTGGAGAATATGGCATTGTTACTGTTGTTAGCAAAGTTTTTATGAAACCTGGTATTAGAGTTTACTATTCATTTCCCCTCACTCAATATAATAGTTTTCCTTTTCTCCGACACCTCCAATAAAAGTCACATTCTCCCAACAACGTAAACTGAAAATATACCACTGCGAATCTAACAGAAACACTTCAAGGATGTTCAGAAAGAAATATTTTGCATCACAATACAAAAATTTAAATATTTTCCAGTGATATAAACATCAAGGAATCTGACATCCCTATCCTGTAAGGACTGAAGACCCTGCCTAATTTTAGCTACCTGAACACTTTTACTGAATGTTAATTGCACATGCAATTCTTTACAGGATCTACACTTAAAGACTGAGCTAGAAAAAGAAATAACACACTTAATTATCATGAAAGTAAAGGTGTAATTTTCAAGCTCTGAAGGTTATGCCAAGCTCTCAGAGTTGCTCGTTGTTCTTCTGTCTTCAAGTACTTATTTTGTTCTCTTGAAGTATTCACTTAAGCTGCAATAGCTTTTGAATACAATTTGTACTAGTTAAAGCACAGACATATGCAACAATGAGCATACAGCACCATTCACATACAGATTTTCCAACTATTGCTATTGGAAAAGTATTTTGCATGCCGTGTTCTCAATCCAATTATTTTGGATGTTTTCCTGAAGCAAAACACATTAGCAAACACTTCTGAATAACCGCTCAGTGGATCCATTAGCAGACTCAACTGGTTAAACTCAGCGACAACAACAAAAAAAATCCCTTCTGGAAAGATGATAGAACCACAGAACAAAAACAGAAACGAACAAAAAAAAAAATCAAGTGAAAGATGCATTGGAACTCTCAGCAAATATAACATATTAGAGGCTAACCAGAAATAATGTCACTGCTCTATGAAGAAAGCTCTTACCTGACCCTGTAAGTTTTGAATGGCTATTGAACATCAGTGATAAAGGCAGGAGGAAAGCCACTTGACAGCATTTCTTTCGTAACAGGGCTTCCTAGAGTTTTTGTGGCAAGAAAACAAAGCATTTTACGAAACACCCTTGCTCTGGCCAAATAAAAGTTTGGGTATTTCTACATGAGAAAAAAAAATTCTCTGCTGGACCAAAAGGTTGAAACAATGCACCAAGACCTCTTGATAAAAGATAATAATTTCTGCCTTAGTGCTTGGAGAAGGAAAAAAAAGACACACAGCTGTAAACAAGTTAAGTAAAACTACCAAAAGTTTGTTAGCACTTCAGAAGTTAAGAATAATGCAAGAGATGCTTTAAAATCAATATAGATTTACAAGCAAAAAATGCAGGTAAGAAATAATACTTTATAACTTGTGCATATACTGGTTAAATTAAGCCTTATAATTAAAATATTGCAAGCTTTATAGTACCACAGAAGTGGAGATCATGATTCCTTAATGTGTAAACAAAATGTAAACTGGAGTGCTATTAAGATATAACATACAGCTGCTATCAGAACGTATAACAACAGCAAATAAACAAATTTATAGTATACAAAAGCAGTTGCTATATGAAAGGATAGGAATCAATTCTAAATACTTGTTATTATTCCCTAATTTCAATAAATATAAGGCCAGCTTTTATAGAACAGGTGATATGGACCAGAAATTGGCCAGAGAACTATAAACAAAGGATAATAAAAAACAACGTGCACTTCTAGAATACTGGGGCGTGGGGAATCGCTGTTAAATACTACATTCCCCAAGCTAATGGCCTGTAATAAGTGTACTGAAAGCCAGACCCACAAAAGTGGTTGGATGTTGAGCTCCTAATTACCTGCCTAAATTGCGGATGGCTACATAAAGATGTATATTTTGGAGGATAAAGTGCTGAAATGATCTCTCAAGACATTTGCAGGGCTGAAGCATTTTAAAGCCTGAAAATGCTCTTTAAAAACCAGCATGTTTTAAATCCAGCAATACTAAACTATCTAATAAAACCACTGGTATCTTAATACCACTACCTAGGAAAACAGACTTGTAACAGTACATCAGTTACTTCATTATTTGAACTGTTGAATAAAATGTACCTACATTTACAGATAGTTAAAATGGTAGCTTATACAATATAATCTACAGATTACACACTCCAACCACTTGTAAGAATACTGCAGTTGTCATGTTTATAATTACCAGTGAGTGAGTTTCTTCAGGTTCATATACATCTATGGGAATAACCTAAGGTTTCTTAGCTACCTTTGCTGACTCTTTGCTCTATCAAATGCCCTATTACAACTAAAAGCAATATTCATACAAAAATTGACTCGTATTTTCAAGAGAGGGAAGGGAGTTCATGGCATCAAGTATACAGCAACAAGCTTTTGACGGCGACTGAATACGATCAGCCGGAAGAGACAGCTGCATCTGACAGTAATATGAAAAATGCTCCAGGCTAAAGATGTTTAAAAGGCAGGATGGAAAGGTCTGGGTATTTTATTTGTTTTCTTATTTTTAAACATGACTTTTTCCTTATCCCCAAACAGCTAATTTAAAGGTTAACAGGCATTAAATTCTACAGATCAGTCAGTCCCAGTAACAAATAGGCAAATCCTGCTATTTTCTTGTAGCAGTTTTGTTTAAAACTGAGGATTTTAGCTACAAATTTTAAAGCTATGTTCTGAGTAAAAGAAAAAAAATGCACAATTTATATTCCAGTACTAAAAAAAAACCTAAAGCACTATCACAAATGTTAGCATAATCAAACAAATACTGGCTGAATAGAACTGGCTCAAATGGGGTATATTCAAAATGCTTTTGTGTACAGAGTACTTACATATTTTCTTTCATGTGCCATTTAAAATAAAGCTTCAGAGACAAGTGATCTAAAGAACAGCTGAAAGTGTAAGCAATGCACTTACTATCAAGAGTCAGCAGCAGCCTCCCTACGTACTTGCTATAATGACAACAAGCATGACACTTCAATGGAAAACAGGCAATTAAAGGAACTTAAGAATGCCCTGTGGTAACACATGCTTCAACAGCAGAAGAGAGGTGAAACAAGTAACAGCACTTTAATTACTAGAGGGTGAGCAGAAACACACAGAAGTGATGATACTCTCAATTCACCTTTAGAAACAACAGAAGAGAAAACATGGTCTCTTCTGGTTTTCAGAAATTCACTTAGCTCTTTAATTACTGTCATCTGGATGAACTTTGACTTGAGAAGCTTTCAAGTAAAAACACTTTCTATCAATGCAGAGTTTCTAAACTAAAGCCATACAAACGCTGGAATCGTCAGTGCAGCACTCCAGTGCTTCATTTCCATTTGTTCTCAGACAGTTGTTCTGCCTTTTGAGCACCAATGACCCAAAGCCATGTTCACGTACAGTAAGGGCTCCACATTCTCAGTTCCAGCTTGGGCGTTAGAATAACTTGGCTGCCTCTATGAGGACTCTTTCATTTGAAGGACATTTCAAGGCCTATTCCTGCTCCTACATCACTATTCCAAACTTTACCTTTCCTCCTTCCAAACTTCTGTTCCCCAAAAGGCAAGTGAGTCATCCAAGGCTAGGTGATACAGCCAAGCCACAACACTTCATTTTATGCTAAATCTGCCCAAAATATCACAGAAAAAGCCATTACAGTCTTTTTTTGTTTACTACCAAGGTGAATTTTGCCAAGCACAGGTCAGCTGGACTGAAGATTGTCATCAACAGAATGGACGCTTTTGCCCTTACTCAAGCAACAATACTTGTCTGATTCTTAGAATCTATTTTAAAGCCTTAAATGTTACTACACAAAATTAAGTCCTCAACACTATTCTTAAACTGTCCTCCTCAAAGGATAAGAGCTACATGAACAGTGATGTTCCTCTTAAATACTCAAAACTTAATTTTCCTCTACCAGTATTCAAACTAAAATTACTTGCACAAAGCAACTTAATTTGTTTTTAAAATAGCAAAATACTACAGAAGTAGAACAGCATATTGTACGTAACAATGCATGAGCTGGAGACTTACAGGACTGCTTTTTCTATATAGATAAAATGTTACCAAGGAGGAAGACCAAACGCTGATGGAGATATTTAAAACATTCTATTGGCCTGTCTATACGACAGAAGACACTTGTGTTTATCCAAGCAGAAGGCTGAGAAAGTTTTAAGTACAACCTCACTCACAAAACTTTATCAGTCATGATAAAAATAAATGAATGCTGACCAGACAGCTTGAACATGAATGCAGTTTGGCAGAAGTGGGTGGAATGAAGGAACTGCAAAGTGTTAAATTCATTTTTTGAAGAAAAGCAACAGCCCATGACACACATGTATTGCTATTCTCACAGTTTACAACAAAAGATACTAGGAATATAATTGTGAATTTTTTTCCTATGCTAATTTGTGTCAGGCCATACCATAATATAGTTCTATAGTCTTGGACATTAACAGTGATCCTTAAAAAGCTAAATAAAGCATAACTGGATCCTCATCATATGTTTTTGAATGACCACACAAAGAACATTCCTTCACTGGCTGGAAATCACAGTGCTAACAGCTGAAACATCAGATCTGAACTGTTGTGGTGGTTTTATCCAGCTGGGCAGCTGAACTCCATACCATAGCTACTCTCCCACTTCCCCTCGTCAAAGGAAAAGGCGGAGAAAATATGATCGCAAAAAGGCTTGTGGGTTGAGATAAGGACCGGGAGATCACTCACCAATTACCATCACAGGCAAAACAGACTCAGTGCTGGGGAGATTGATTTAATTTATTGCCTATCGATAACAGACTAGAGCAGTAAGAAACTACAAGCAAACTCAAAACACCTTCCCCCATCCACCCTCTTCTACCTCCTCCCCCCTAGCGGCGCAGGGGAAGGGGAATGGGGGCTGCGGTCAGTCCCTAACGCTGCATTTCTGCCGCTCCTTCATGGTCACTCTCTGCCCCTGCTCCACGTGGGGTCCCTCCCATGGGATGCCGTCCTTCCCAAACTGATCCTGTGTGGGCTTCCCACAGGCTGCAGCTCTTCAGGAACTGCTCCCATATGGGTCCGTACCACAGGGCCCATCCCTCAGGACCAAACTGCTCCAACATGGCTCCCCCACGGGCGGCAGCTCCCGCCAGGCCTCCTGCTCCTGCGTGGGCTCCTCTCCACGGGCTGCAGCTCCGGCCCGGGGCCTGCTCCTGCGGGGGCTCCCATGGGCCGCAGCCTCCTTCAGGCCACATCCACCTGCTCCATGGGGGCTCCTCCATGGCTGCAGCGTGGAGATCTGCTCCGTGGGGTCCCCATGGGCTGCAGGGGGACGGCCTGCTCCACCATGGGCCTCTCCACGGGCCGCAGGGGAACTTCTGCTGCGGCGCCTGGAGCCCCTCCTGCCCTCCTTCTGCACTGACCTGGGTGCCTGCAGGGCTGTTTCTCTCTCATTTCTCACCCCTCTCTCCCAGCTGCTGTTGCCCAGCAGATTTTCCCTTCCTTCAATCTGCTCTCCCAGAGGCCCAACCAGCGTCGCTCCCTGGCTGGGCTCTGGCCAGCGGCGGGTCCCTTTTGGAGCCGGCTGGAGCTGGCTCTGATCTGACATGGGGCAGCTGCTGGGCTCTGCTCACAGAGGCCACCCCTGCAGCCCCCTGCTACCAAACACTTACCACATAAACCCAGTACAACTGTAATTACTAACTACAGCTAGATCTCAAGAGAACTACTAGATGACACTTGTTATCGATGGAAATGAAAGAATATGAATAGCAACAAGCATAAAACTTCTATAACATAAGAGAAACAAAAAACTTTTCTCTTTTGAAAATAACTCCCCTGGCTCCAGCCTTAGTCCTTTTCTCCAAATCTGTTAGTAGGGTAAATCATTAGATCTCCTTCCAAAGCAAAGTTCTCAATCCCATTAAGACCCAAGTGTTTTCACACTATTTTCAATCCTCATCCCTTACTGAGTTTCCAAAAAGAGAAAATATAAAATTAAAAATGTGAAAAATTAAGTCAGTTCCAATAATCACATGAATACTTTACTAAGCAGCAGCACATACTTCTCTCCCTTCAAACTTTTTTGTTTGTTTGTTTTAGGGTTAGAATTACTGAACATTACCACTGGAGAGATGAGATATATCCATCATGTGGTCTTTTGAAAGATTAAATTGGTGGCAAAATTATCACTGCATACATGCTTGTAGATCACAGAAAGCATGAAGAAAAGCACCACAGAAATTAACAAGCTACATAAATTACTTGCCAAGCAGTCACTGAATCACAAGAAGCTGAGATCAGAGGGCAGCTCTGGAAATCCAGCCCAACCACCCCTCTCAAAGCAGGCCCACCTAGAACAGGCTGCCCCGAATCATGTCCAGTCAGGTTTTGAATACCTCAAAGGACTGAGACTTCAACACCTATCTAGGTAACTCATTCTAGTGTTGGATCACCCTCATAGTAGAAAACTTTTCCTTACGCTCTATTAGAAATTCCTGTGTTTTAGTTTTTGCCTGCTGCCTCCTGTCCTGTCCCTGGGACCAGTGCAAAGAGCCTGGCTGCATCTTCTTCACTCCCCCACCACCATGCATCCATTCACATTGGAAAGATCTACTTGAGCCTTCTCTTCTCCAGGCTGAGCAGTCTCAGCCTCTCCTCATACAACAGATGCTCCAGTCCCTTAATCATCTTTGTGGCCCTCATAATATTATTCATAGCAGTAATCACAACTGTGCTGATAGAGGACAGTTTGTTCAACAGTGAGAGACCACAGAAGACAAACTGTAAATGGGCCAGATGGGGTTGAGTGAATGAGGCTATGTATAGGTACAGGACAGACATGCTGCAGAAAAGCATGGGACGACGTACCTCAGGTGTCATTAGGATGTAGTATGACAGACTCATTTTCTCCACATTCAGAAACCACCAGTTTAAAATACCCGGAGCACTCTAGAACATTTCTGCACTAGAAGTATCCCCAATCAGTTTAGATTTTAATTTGACTCGTAATACCAACATGGAAAGCAAGCACACTGCATAATCATGAGAAAAGTCATTTCTGTATGAAATGCTACAAAAAGTTTTTGAAAAAAACGTTGGCCTTTTAGTACTAATTTAACCATACAGAAGCATCCATTTTCAGAGCAAAACCTGAACATGCACTTAGACACATCCATGCTTGCATCCAATCACAGAATGGTTTGGGTTGGAAGGGACCTCAAGGATCATCTAGTTCCAACTCCCCCCGCCATAGGCAGGGATGCCACCCACTAGATCAGGTTGGTCAGGGCCTCATCTAACCTGGTCTTGAACACCTCCAGGGATGGGGCATCCAAGAGAGGTTCAAATCCTTGATCTGTCCAATTCAAGCCAAAATTACTCATTCCAGACCAAAACACTTCCAACAGATGACTATATTGGCAGTTTTTCCACTGAAAATATTTCCATCACTTTTACAACCAAAAGACAAAAGTAGCACAGGTTTCACTATACTGGAACACAGTATTGTATTTACAGATAGGCAGCAAGAAAATCATGTTCCCCCCAGCATGATTAAAGCACAAAATCTGCTACCACAGGATACTATAATTGGTTAAAGGTTAGAAGATGAATGCTTAAAAGATGTATGTGTACAAGAATATATATATACACACACTAAAAGAAGTGAGGGTAGATGCCATCAACCTTCTTGTTCAGGTCTCCAGCTCAAGCACAAGTTCTTCCCAGGAAGAGTCTTTATTGTTAAGGAAATTAAATAATTTAAATTTTATTTTTTTGTAACTATCTGAAGTGCTTTGGCAATTTAACTGAAATATAAATGCACTGGTCACTTCATCTTCCACTAACACAGCCATATGTAGAGTTACACACAGCAACTAATTAAATAATACACAATAACTCTACCATTAAACACAACGTTGTGAAGTCAGTAAATTAAAAACTGTACAATTATAATTCCTCGAGAGATTTTTTTTTTCTTCTGGAACAGCTGTCTTGAATGAAGCAGACAAATTTAGTCTCAGGATTAGGAAGCCTGAAATAACAGAATTTTGTGCTAATAAATTTCTAGGTGTAATCATTTCCAAGGATTTCTTCTTTTACCTCTATAAACATTACTGACTGCAAAACACAAAACTTCTCTTGTCCATAGTGTAGAAGAGGCTACAGAATGCAGGACTAAACACAGTAGGGATTCTGCACACTTCTGTGTACAGCAAGAACAGCGCAGAGGTTAACCAGAAATATTACCTGAAAGGTACAGAAAGAAGCAATTGAATAAAGCAAGCAGCTTTTTCATGGAAATCTCGTATTGTTCTACACCTTTCCCTTAACCTCTACATTAACATGCAGAGATGGGCTTACCATGGATTTGATAGGCTTCCCAAAACCTCTGTGGAAAAAGGTCATTAAGGAAGCACAGCTTATGGGGACAGCATGAAAAAGTAGAAGAGAGGAATGTATGATGCTGTGTACACAAAGGTGGTGCATAATTCCAGGAGATATCATCTAAATATACAACATGCAAAAGAAGAAGTCTGCTCTGCTCTCTTACCTTGCTGTCAAAAAGATCAGTCCATTTTGTTGTTTCCCAAAATGTCTCTGTCAAGGCGTCTGAGCAGCTCTCATGATCCTCGTCTTTGCCTTCTGTATCACTGGAAGCAGCCCCATCTTGGGCCTGCAGATGAAGAAGCTGGTCAGCCAGTGCACTTCCTTTTCGACAAAGTGCATCCACTAAAGTAGTCTTCTGTTTTTCCATTTCACTAGAAAAAACAGCATGAAAAAAATATTAAGAACTTTTCACAGATACATCATTAAGAACAGAATCAGTACTGACTGTAACTGTTATGAGCAGTTAGCACACACAAAATGAAAATAAGCACAAAGACCATTTTAAAAATAAGGCTATTTACTACAAATAAAAATAATTGAAAAAAAAATCTAGAGATACTATGCATTACACAAGCTCAATTGTTCTCCTAAGTCTGGTACGCCTTTGGTGTCTTAAGGCAAGGGCAACTCGGGATTCTAAAACTGAGTAAGCCAGCATCTAGAAATACAGCTTTACAGTTCTTGGCATTATAAACAAAGCCAAATCCAGCACTAACATAAGCAGATACAATTCTGCTGACTTCAAAGGAATTGCACCCATTTAAAGCACCATTGCATCTGGTGTTCAATTTCAGATGTTAGATTTAACCACAAGATCTAATGGGTCAACTTACCAAGAAATGTTTAGAATGACATTTATTATGGCATAACTTTGTTTTTATATCAGCAACTCTAGAATTATACACAAGTATTCAGGAAAGCTAGAACAGATGAACTGGTTTTACAACTGAAATTTTATATTTTATCTAAAATAACAAACAAATGTGCATCTCCTCTTCTAAGGGCCTAATCTTCAAATCTGTTGCTCTTGCATTTGTGACTAAAACAGCACCACAACACGCACTACAAAATCCAGCAGGTATTCTCCAGACTAGGGTGTCACCTTCAGAATACTATCTTCCTAGGGATGTATACTGGTAATTCAGAGGAACATATCTAAAACTAAAACTAAACTAAAAAATCTCAAAAATACTCGTAAGCACAAGTATGGTCACCATGCCTTTCACAAATTAAATCTTTGGCCAGCAGTTACTAGAACTGCTGTCAATTTTGTCTTCTAATCCAGATCCAAAAGGTTGCAAAGTATGAAAAGGCAGTTAGCATTCCAAACACAGACCTCTACACCAACGTCCTAGTGGTCCCTCTGACTTGAGATTAAACTTGATACAAACTTAATACATCGTTTTTCACTCATTTACATCTTGAAAGCACTTTTGTTTATTTAACATTTCTAAGCAAAAATTTGCTTCAGTGTTCCTGCATTCTTGAGATATAAAGAACAAAAACATCTTGCAAGCACACTTGAAACCTATGCCTAAAAAAAATCCCACAAGTCATTCAGAAAGGTTATAGTCATTCCAATTCTTATAAGCAGAGACAAAGTACATAGATTAGAAAAATAGGATGCAAGAAAATTATTTACTGGGTAGGTACTTTTTTATAGTAGTTGCATCAGGTCTGGGATCAGTCTTCATGGCAAAATAAACTGCTAATGCTGTCTGATCAATATGAGAGATTACAGTATTTGCAGCTTCAACAATTTCATCTAGTCTTTTCATACGTTCCTAAATGAAGAATAAAAAGGTATTAGCAATATGAAATCATACTACTTGATTGTTGATTTTATTACCACTAAGATAATTGCAAAGTCATGCAGAAATAACACTGATTCAATATGCCCTTTTCCACACTTTCTCCAACTTTTCACACAGAAAAACCTGATGAAAAGTCTGCACTATCAAGATTTCCCACGTGTAGTACATTTCACTGATTATAGTCTGTAATATATGAGGTAAATGTATGCAAAATGCAGATTTTACAGGAAGAAAAACCCCTTCCAGTACAAATTAATCCTCTTAATAAATAATGGTAGCAGTTATTCATTTCAGAAAGAAATGCAAAGTCAGAATCAAATAACAGAAAAAAAATTCAAAACTACTGACATACAGATGAAGATGTTTATCTTCAAGATGAACAAAAAACATGTTTATAGACTTTTGTTTAATAGTTCATGGTTCTCATTTTTGAGGACAATGGGCAATTCTGGGCAATTCTGCTACAAGAAATTACCAATACCATAAAGGAGCAGAACAGGAAGTGTGCTTATCTCAGGTACCACTGTTCAGAATAATACTGCTTTAGCCTAAAGCAGTAAAGAAGCTTACAAGATGTTTAACTGAACAAGGAGCAAATAATAAGCAAACATACTATATGAAGGTTTTCATTCTACTGTGGGGTTAAGTAATTCATGTTCACTTAGGGAGGTGGCTTAATATATCACTGTCAATCTAATTAGGAATTTCTGCTCTATGATACTGAGTACAGCTACGGAAGTCACTTCAAGACCAAACATGGGAAGAAAGATTCGGTTTTTTTAGGCTAAATAGATTTATTTTATTTAGACAAATAAAGTTTTAGTGTTAATTAACCTTTTCAGAATCCAGCTGATGAAGTCTTGCAACATACAGTGGAAGATGATTAGGAAAGGCTTCTTTCAACTCATTGTACATGTCAGGGGTATCCAGCCTAGAAGAGAGGAGGACAGAGCATGAAAATACAGATTCTGGAGTCTGAAGCACACATTTGTAACTGAACACTAAGCGTATAGTTTCTTTATACAGCTGCTNCTGGAGTTTTTAACTTAACATTTCTTAACATTTTTAACTGAACACTAAGTGTATAGTTTCTTTATACAGCTGCTTCAAGGTCGTGTAGTAACAACAGCAGACATACTTGGTCATCCATTGTATTTTTAGATCTCGCAAAGCTTCAGCAAATTCTTCTTTTACATCTTTTTCTTTTTCCTGTTCTCTTTCTTTTTCTTTGCTGCCATTTTTACTCTTTGATGGTGATGGTATCAGATGATAGTGAACTGTAAGGACATCCTGGAGGTGGGAAAAGAGGCACATACTGAGCGGGATACAGTACACTTTCTGATGCTATAGAAAAGCTAAATCACAGCAAGCAACTACTCTGAGCTACACATACATTGAGTAAGGATTCTGAGAGCAAAGGTATTCATCACTAATAATTCAGAAACTGCTTTAACTTTTTTTTTTTAAAGCAATATGAGGATATAAATATCAAAACAGCACACTTGGTATAAGACAAAGAAAGCTTAAAACTGAACACGTTTGCCATTTTTGTATTCAGATAATTTTACATAATATTAGTTAGAGAATAGGATTTTTAATTTTTTTTTATTTTTTTAAAGAAAGCAAATAGCTTTGTTAAAAAGCAAAGAGTCAGAGATCATATCCCATAAATCTGGCAATAAACAAGCAAATGAAGACGACTGAATTCTAAAAATACTACAATAATATAAACATGAATTACACCTTAGGATACACAAGTTTATTCCTCCTGAGAGAGTATTTCTTCCCTCTGCCTACTGCATTAGCTGGTGCATCCATAGTCAACTGTTTCCCAGTTTGCCTGCTATAGACTTTTCAGTTTCACCTGTATTTGTGCTCGTATTAAGCAGACAACAGCAGGATTTTTTTATTTTTGAAAACTCCATATGCTAGCATTGAAATATCACTATAGTTTGAGTTCATGCTACACTAGCCAACAATTAACACAAGAAAATCAGCTACAACTATTTAAAATGAAAACCCCAATTGATCTTAAACCATGCTCTGAAGCCCACTGCCTGAGATAACTTATACACACATTTTCAAATAAGCCAGCATTAGACTTCAATTATTGCTTCCAAGACATTACAGCTGCTGCGGGAGGTTTTTTGTTTGTTTGTTTTTCTTTTACAAACACTGAGGGCACATGTCCAGCTATTCTATATATAGACTATTTCACAGAGAAGATTACTTGAGTTTAAATCCTCCAGATGCTTTTAGCCTGTTGAAATATTGTGTAAACTGTTGTGTTGCCTGCTCAATTCTTATGGCAATTTTGGTATTCAAATGATTTATTCCAGAATAGACTTGTGTGAATACGTTTCCCATAAATCAAGTCAGTGTTGCATAATGAAATAACATCTTGTGCACAATATATTTCAGTCACTTAAATGAGTATAAAGGTGACTATTAGAAACTGCTATGCATAACTTTGGAATAATGGACTTAAACACTACACTCCTGAATCTATTCAAGAACACCGAGGCAGAACAATTTTATTTGAACTGACAGTCCAAACGGACCAGCAGCTTGCCAGGGTTTACTGAAAACTACACTGCTAAGACAAAGTGACACCAATATTCCCTTAAGATAATTCTTCCAGCTACTTAATATGTAGTTACAGGTGCAACACAAAAGTGACACTTACAGATTTTTTTTCAAACCTAGTTTAGATCACTAGTATACATTAAAGTGTAGCTTTCACAGGAACTACCCCGCACACGTGCATTTCAAGTATGAAGTGCGTGACCAGGCAATACACCTAAACAAGACTTCGGCAGTATCTAGGCCAGAGTATGACAAAACAGGTGATGAAGCCAAAAGCATGCAGAGGAGGATACAAAAGTCAGGAACATGGTAGAGGAGCTAGCTCAGGTAATTGGAAAGGTAGAGAGCAACAATGTAGTTCATTAAAGCAAACCAAACATTTTAAGATGCCTAAGAAGTTAGTTCAGTAAGAAAATCAGAATTGGTAGTATAAAATGTTTTTTTTTTTTTTTTAAAGAGACATCCTCTACCGAGACTACCACTTTCCTACGAAAGAAACCTGCCTTCTTAGAAACTTTCTTCTAATATTTCAGGATTTCCTTCCTTAACATCCCCTTTGATCGTACTTGGCAGCATGCGTTTGGGGTTATGTATCTAAATGGCCTGCCCATTCTCAAGCCTTGTCTATATGAGAACTCTGCAACCCCCGCGTTACCAGAACATCCCAGAACGACACTGTCATTGCCTTTACAGAAATACTCATATTAAGGAGAAGAAAGGCAACTCTTCACAAAGCTACAGACAGAGTGGCAGTGAGCAAGCATATTATATGTTGAGAAGATTACTTTAAGGCAACTTTCAAATTAATGAGAGAGCTACCCTTTGTTTATCCTCTAGAAAAAATTAAGCAACATTAACAACTTTGGAAGTATACACGATATGCACTTTGGTCAGTGTACTCTGTGCACAATTTGGTAAGCGTCAGAGGGTTTACTTGTAACTAGAACTACAAACTGTACACATAAAACATATACAATGCCCTCAAAGGAGCTACATTAATAATTAACTTTATTTCATTTAAAGATTTAAATTTATACTTTTGTCTGATGCTTCAACATCTGGTACTTTATGTGGAAAAGCCATAAAAAATATTGTTATTTGTACTTCAAAGCATTCCACAGCATAACTAACCACAGCAAAAAAGCTCCTTGAAGAAACACATCCCTGGTCTCATTTTCCTTTTAATGAATACCATGCACATGCACGTCCACATACACACAGCTGAATGTGTGTAAGGAATTTCAATCTACTTTAAGATGCAAACAATGTGTGTAACATTGCTTATTTTTTATGGCAATAGTCTTGTTTAATCGAAAATGAATGAAGTTCCTTAAAGTCATCAGCCAGGTTTACACAAAATTAAATCAGACATATACTTTATTGTATTTTTGAAGGCCTCCTGGTTAGACAGGAATAATGTCTAATGCTGAAAGGAAATCATCCAACGCATTTCCTCTTACGTTTGACTTCAGATATTTATTAGGCTCCCACTACTACTTATCAGTATCTGCATAGGAAAGGATGGCAAAGTAGGGAGAAAGATGTACAAGCTCCCTATCCTTTAGCCAGCAGGTCGAAGGAGGTGATTCTCCCCTCTGCTCCACTCTTGTGAGGCCCCACCTGGAGCCCTGCATCCAGCTCTGGGGCTCCCAGCACAAGAAAGATGTGGGCCTGGTAGAGCAGGTCTAGAGGAGGGCCACGAGGACGGTCAGAGGGCTGGAGCACCTCTCCTGTGGAGACAGAGAGCTGGGGTTGTTTAGCTTAAAGAAGGTAAGGCTCCAGGGAGACCTTACAGCAGCCTTTCAATACTTAAAGGGGGCTTATGAGGAAGATGGGGAGAGACATTTTACTAGTGTCTGTAGTGACAGGGCAAGGGTGATGGTTTTAAACTAAAAGAGGGTAGATTTGTATTAGATGTTAGGAAGAAATTCTTCACTGTGAGGGTGGTGAGGCACTGCAACAGGCTGCCCAGAGAAGCTGTGGATGCCCCATCCCTGGAGGTGTTCAAGGCCAGGCTGGATGGGGCTTTGAGCAACCTGGTCTGGTGGGAGGTGTCCCTGCCCATGGCAGGGGGGTTGGAACTAGATGGTCTTTAAGGTCCCTTCCAACCCAAATTATTCTCTAATCCTATAATATTGCTGTTCAAAAGCTGCATTATGTCAGATTAAAAAAAAAAATTCCTTCCCACAGACCATAGTCAGTGCTGTTTCCATTCTGACTATGTTCAAGACAAAAGCTGGAGACAAGGGAAAAGTCTGATTCTAACTGTGTGACAAAAGTTAGGTTGTGAAAGAAGAAAGGTACATAGAACCATTTTTTTCCCCACATGGCTGTTCAGCACATGCTTCTCCATTACGGACCAAGTGCACTTCTAAGGGTAAATCAGCTTCCCATGCTAAGAGTTCTCTCTACTTCAGTGAGGACCAGTTCCAAGGAAAAACATCCCTGAATTCTGAACTTTACACTTAAAGGTTCAGTAGTTGGAAAGAAAGGATTTTTTTTTTTTTTTTTTAAGGTCCACACATACTGTAGACAGGAAGACACTTAGTAATAACCCATACCTAAGGGTTTTTATTTTCATCTTCAGACAAAATTAAGTCCCTCAGCACAGTCCTTAAAGCAGAAAATTAGGGATTAGGTGTACGATTCTGCAATACTTGTCCAGTAAGACAAAGACTCTTGCTTATTATGTGGAAAGAGCTCATTGACATTTTTGTCCAGTTACAAAAGAATTAACTACCTGCTTTGGAAAATCAGGGTGCTATTTCCTGCCATAACCTCAAGCTGCTTTTGTGGAAAACAGAAGCACTTTCCAACTGCGAGAAACGCCCACCCTGAATTTCTGGTAGTGTCATGCGTATAGGGGCAAGCTGACCTTGCCCTTGTTCCCCCCCCACCCCAAATCAAGAACATTTCTGCAGACCAGTCACTGGTGTCAGAGCAAAACTACCCATAAAATAAAAATGAGACTTGCAAATAAACACTCCTAATCCTACAAGAGGGCCTGCACGTATCTCTGAAAAATAATATAAAAATTGACATGTACCTTTTTGACTGACCAGGCCACAAAAGAAATATAGAAACAAGTTTTTCAGCATGGAAAAAAATCTGCACTGCATATAGGCTTAGAAGTGACAGGGCAGGGTAAACATTCAAAACTTGTCAGCTAGGAAGCCCACAGACTTGTATTCTTGGAAAAAAACTATTCATTAATGGAGCTTTTATGGATCAATGCACTGAAATACAGCGCGTTTTATGTATTCACTGCTAGCGTGCTGATGCCTGTTGTAAACAATAGGTGGAAGTATCCAGAAAAGGAACGTCTTTTACTTTGGTTCAGGCGGGTACACTACTCAGATCTGAACATAAATCTCTGTTCTAAAAGCAAAAGAAAAAAACCAGAACGTGTAACCTCCTGGATCTGTTTAATATGTTTTGTTAACCAAATTAAATTATGATTAGAGATTAACTCCCTTATTACAGACCCACTCAGTGAAGACTTGATAAGACAAGTGGCAATGGGTGCAAGCTGGAACACAGGAGGTTCTACTTAAATATGAGAAGAAATTTCTTCACGGTGAGGGTGACGGAGCACTGGAACAGGCTGCCCAGAGAGGTTGTGGAGTCTCCTTCTCGGGAGACATTCAAAACCCACCTGGTCATGTTCCTGTGTGACCTGATCTAGGTGTTCCTGCTCCGGCAGGGGGACTGGACTAGGTGATCTTTCGAGGTCCCTTCCAATCCCTAACATTCTGTGATTCTGTGCGATTCTATCCACTGGAAACCATGCACTTACGTGGGTTTTTAAATCACCTTTTCAAAAGTGATCTGCATAATTTTCAGATGCATTATGAAAATAAAATTGCAGCAACGTACATTAATGTACATTTAAATCCTTGTTTACACATTCTAATCACATTCCTGCACAGTTATTACACCAATACCAGATTAAGTTAGCAGACTCAGTTACCAGCTGACTGTTAACAAAAACAAAAAAGATTACTGCAATCAACTGTGCAATTCATGATTCTCACACCTTATTTCCTGACTAATTCACATGCTACTCCAGAAAACAGTACCTTGAAAACAAGAGAATGCAAATAGCCTTACAACTTCAGAAGAGCAAAACAAGAAAAAACCAAAACAAAACACCCAAACAGTAGTTCTATAAAGGTAGCTTGTTAAAATAGATCTTTATTAAAGAAAAAAAGGCAAGTTTGAGTGTTTGTCTGCTGGGAGAACATTATACCACCTAATGTAACAATATGAGAAAGCCCAAGACTAAACACTGCTGTGTTAGTCACTCACTCCTCTCCCCACCCCCCCAAAATACATCTTATACACACCACACATTTTTTTCTGAATTATCTCACCTTCTACATCACTATAAACTCTAACTTAAAACAAGTTACATTCAAATAAATCTAAATCTTGAACTGAGAGATCTTTCAATCAAGTCCATCACTTCTAAGAAGAACTGCTTGTTGGAATGTTTTTTCCTACAGCTGCAACAAAGCCATTGTAAACAACCAACTGTTCTGGTACACAGTTAGCTATTCGGTTCTATGGAAAGCGTTAGGCTTGTATTCAGTTCCCAATCTGCAGACAGAATACAAGAGGCAGAAACATTTGCCACAGAAAATCCTGACTACAAACTCTTAAGATTCCTGACTATCTCACAAAAAGAATCATTGCAGACCACTAATCATCACATGCATTTTTATGGCACTTATTGCAGAAGTGTTCAGATGCTCACGTGCCTCTCAGTTAGCTTTGTACGACAGCAGTGTTTTGCCACTCTACCAGTAGACATACTTAAGGAGCTGAAGCAAATAACCCAGGACTAAGGGGGGTAGATGAGGGAAACAAATTAAAAATCAATACTGGTAGACAAATTCTTTAAGTCATATGCAAAAAGACTTAAGTATATCTTTTTCAAAAACTAACAGTCAGTACCTTTTTAAATTTTCCTTGTCGCTTTGCTGCAGACTGCCCCTGGGAGTTAGAATAACATACTGTAAGAAAACATGCACACACCACACAGGATGGAGACACCTTCTCTGTACAATTATGGTTATACTTTCAACCTACATATTTTTAAACTGTTAGAGTCACATCTATGACCAAACATGCTCTTAAAGCATGCTCTTTCATTTTTAAAATTAATAAAACAATGCATTGTTGTGTATAGCCCATTATTCCTGTAAGACAAGCAAGTGTTGTTAACCACTTAGCTTAAATTAAAGTTACAGAAATTCAGCTTCAAAAGTGTAGATTTTAGATTTTGACTGTTTAGTGGCATTGTTCTATTTCCTAATAAATATACAGAAATTACACATTTTCCCTCAAATCGCGCCCCACTTGCTGAACTAGAGACAACTTTGCTACATATTCCTCCTTTTTTGTCTGCTGGTACATACCAAGATTCACTTTAAGGCAGTGGAAAGAAGCTGATGTTATCTGGTATCAATCCTTTTTCCAGAGAAATACAACCATAACAGTAAAGCCTTAGAGTATGACGCGTGACAGGCCTCAGCTAGAATTTCTCTCAATGTAAGCTCTTACGTATTCTTCATCATCAAGAAATAAAATTTGACAGGCAATACCTACTACCGCCTACCTCCCATCCCAGAAATCACTGTATATATAACCACTTAATCTGGTTCTAAAATAAGATAGAAAAGAATTACAACCAATAGGTCAAAGGAAGTGCAGAATTCAAGTTAGGTAAGCTATACTACACTACTATAATGGATTTACCATGGATTTCGTAAAAGTATACTTGCAACTTTGCAGGAATCACAAAGAAATCAGTTATTTTAAAGCACTTAACTATTTTTTTTTTATCCTTAATTCATTCATACTTAGCAGACATTATCTAACTTGCAGTTAGATCTAAGATTAATACATGCAATTTTCCTCAAAAGTTCTACCTGCAACCAAATCAGACTGAATGAACTAAACTTGTCTGTTCAACAAGATCTAAAGGTATGTGCCTACCTCCATTTAGAGATATATGGACATAGATGGATTATTTCTAAATACTAACAATCCCCAGCATTGATTCAAATTTATTCTCAGCTTTGCCAACTATTTAAAAATACCTGAAGAGCTAAGGGAATCTTCTAGATACCTTAGCACCAGATACACACGCAGGTGACCTGGTTACTATGAGCACTGTTGCACTACAGATTCATTCAAGTTAGCAAACAGTTTTTACAGGATGCTGCATTATGAGCAAAAAAACCTTATAGCTTTTTTCCACCGTGACATACAGAAATCTTATGTCATTCTGTTGGAGCATACAGTAATATTAGTGGTTGACAACATCAGTGTGCAGCAGGTAAGAAGATCTGCTTAAGCATTTGAGTCAGCAAAATGCCGCCTCCGTTGTAAAAGTAACATGTAGGTGTTAAGGAAACACATTTTTGCTGATAACTGTATGCATGCAAGGAAGAATATAGTTGTTTATTAGAGAACCAACATGCACAAAACATGTGTGTACGTATTTTTCATTCAAAAATGATACTAAATCAGGCAATTGAACAAAACCACTTTTAAAGGCTGCCACACCAAGAAAAAAAGCAGTTGCTTCCAGAAATATAAGGATTCAGAATTCAAAATTTAGAAGGCGCAATTAAACTTGAAATTGTAAGATGAAAATAAAACTAATAAGTTATTTCGACTTTATAATGAAACAACTGCTTCTAGAACGTGTTACGTCACTAAAACTGGTGCTCTTTAAAGTACTAAAACCATAAAATACAGTGCTTCCTTGGCATGCCATTTACCCACTTCAGAAGTTTCAGAAAAAGAAGCCGTCATCCATTTAAAATACTCACAGCTTTCTTTCCAAGTTCTGTTTTAGACAGTGTAAGAGCTCCTGCAAGATAACATCCTGGTCCTGCTCCTTTTGGTATTCTATTCAGAGAAAGAAAACTCAGTGTTAAAACCAGGTTCGCTAACATTCCACTGGGGCTACAATAAAGAATCCAAACAGTGAAAGAGCAATACAAGAGGAATACCAAGCCCAGACAGGTAGACACTATCAGACAAAGCACAATTTTAGTTAGGTGTAGAGGCAGCTGGTTAGATGTAGATGAGAAAACAGGACCTCAGTAACTTACTTGTCATCAGGCAGAGATGTAACAAAGAATGGCTGACTGTGTTTTGGTGGTAATGTCAAACTGTTGGATTTCTTCTTCCCTAAGAGAGCAAGGCTATGGTTTTCATAAATATCTAAGCTCAAGGTACTAGACAACCTGTGAGAAACAATAAATGGAAGGTCTTTGATGCGATCCAGCTCACTGTTCTGTTCATGACGAATTTGTAACCGAATTGTGTAATCTCCTTTTTCCAGTTTCACAGAATACTGAAAGAAAGAAGTTCTTGTAAATGTCAAGATTAAATATTTCACCATTCACACAGAAAACCAGAAATAAGACTGTCATATTTTTCCTGATCCATATAGCTCTAGCCATTTAAAATATGCTAGATAGCTTAGTTGTGGAATCTCCTGAAAATGGAGTGCTATCAAGACTTGAGAGCAGCCGAAACACATTTTGGATCAAGTGAAAAAAATTAATAGTTTTCTGACCACAAAATAGGCTGACATCATTCATTCCCACTATAACACTGTATTAACTGCACAAATAGAAATTAGACAACTTGCTAAACTTTCAGTTCAAAACCTCTAGCAGGTTTACCTTGATACACTTTCACATTACTGTGCAACTTTGGGTGTTTTGTGGTTTAGATCACAGTATGTTTTCTACCATCTCTAACACTATACCAGGTTCACATTGAGGGATCCAACTTTCCTGTGAGGTTTAAGGCTGCAGCTTAAAGAGCTGGCAGACTCTTTCACCTGATTCTACAAAGGTTTTTATACATGCAGTTAGGAATAACAGATAACATCATCTTTATTTACAGAACAAATAAAAAAATTCTCAGATTCTTAGTTATGAAAATGTTCCCTAATTTCTACCAACTTAAAAAGGCACCATGTGGATTTTTTGAGCAGTAGCATGCTAAGTTTCCTTTAGGATGTTTCTGCTGCTGTTGCTACAATACAAAAGGCAGCCCTGAACAGGACAATAATTCCTGACTAACCCTCTCCCAGAATCTCCTTCTTCTGGGTTAGTGTCATGTTTCCTGTTGACATTACCTCCTGGATTAGTAAATTTTTAATTACTTTAGAATTGCTCTGTGACGCAGAACACCAGAGAGGCACAGTGTGGTGGTCCACCAGGTACAAGTAACAGACTACTTTGTGTTTTTTTTTTTTTTTTTTTAATTAAAGATTTTATATTTTTTTTAAAATACAGAATAAGGAATATAAGCTTAAATAAAGCAATTCCTGAACTTTGTAAGATTCAAAAAGCATGCTTTAAAGTCAATGTTTTGTACACTTCCAGAATGACCAATCCTCCCTTTGAAACTCCCCTTTGAAAGACAGCAACAGAAAGTAACTGAGCTTTAGCATTTAGAAGGCTGTTTAAAAGACAAACAGCAAAGACGACAGCCTTCATGGCTAGAGAAACATCTCAGCTAACAGCTGGACTACAGAAAAAGCAACCGATCCTTTCAACATTACATAGACAAGTTAAAGGTATCATCGTTGTATTAAAAAGGCAAACAAACACAAAATAAAGACAAAAGAACTTGAGTTCACTTCTTGAGAAGCACCATTAAAAATGCAAGAAGTGCAAGTTAACAACTATTTGCAGAAATAAAATACACCGTAGCTCTTACTCCTTCCTTGGAAGAAAGAAGAAAAATCAGAATGTTCTATTTCGTGGCAACAAACCTGTCAATTGTTATTTTTTTTCCCCATACAAATATATCACCACTGAAAGGTACAATGACTTTACTTGTTCTTATCTCCTCACAAGAAGACATTATGACTATACATCAGAACCTGTTCGGAGATAACAGTAGGCTTGAAAGGTAAAAAAATCAAAATTTCAAACTGTGCGGAAAACAAAAGGTAAAATAAACATATTACTCTGTACCTGGTGTGGATAGGCATCTCCTGAACCCATCTGTCTTTTGTTCTGGTCAAAAATAATCCACAGTTGACTATCAAATTCAGATTCATACAACAATTCGCAAAGAAGTGGACAGCTTGGAGTTACTTCTCCACTCTTAGGCTATTAAAAGAAAGTTCAAAACATACTTGTTTTATTCAACAGTGGATGAAATAATTCTTACACATATTCAAGAAGAGATCTGACCTGAAGCCATTTCAAGGCACGGTAGCTCCTAAAGAGAACCAAATTAGAGTTATAAAAATGTAGAGAGTCTAGAGCTTAAATCTAGACCTCATTTCTAACAGAAAGGTAAAGTCAAAACCTGTTTTTAGAACACATGCTATATTTATTAACAACTTGAAAAAAAACAGCAAGCATAACCCTTACCTGATGGAAGTTATAGGTCAAAATCATCTCATACAGCTGACGATTATTTGGTAAAATATCTCTGGATCCTAAAGGTTTTATTTTTGCACTCACTGGTCTGTAGTTAAAATAAAAACAAACAAAAAAGACAGAAGGCACTATTAATGTATCTGTTGTCAAAATTTGTATTGCTTAAGCAGAAACAGATTCTGAAGTACATCTGAATTCAGCATATGCAATAATATCTCTGAAAATACTGTAACTATCTAAGCACCATAAATTCTCCAGTTAAAATGAATGTCAGTTCAAAAAGAAGGCTTAGCAACATTATGGACACTGCCAAAAAAAAAGAAGCAAACAAACCTGAGCAAGCACACCTAAGCTCAAAAGTAAAAGCCTTAAAAAAACCTGGGCAAAACAATAGACTTGAGGATTAGGGAAAAAAATCAGGTTGCTTTACATCCCTAGTATCTGTGTTGCAATCGGCACTTTTATTCACAGATTGAAAGATTAATGCCATAGTAATTAGAGGACAGAGTAAGTAGTTGAAATTTCTATAGCAAAGAATTATATGTCAGAAGAGAATTTGTAAAAGAAATCAGAGTAATACCACAAAGGAAGAATGTTAACACATATTGCCTATGTAGAAACTCAGAAACAGTTGGGACAAGTTGCTGTTCAGAGCAGCATTAACACTTTAGATCTTGAGCATCAAAGAACATCAGCCAAAAACAGCAAGACAGGAAAATCGCAGCCCTAGGAATAAAGGAACTGGAGAACTAAGGTGGCCTATACATCATAAGACTACATTTCATACATACAATTCTGACAACCTTTAATTACATGACTGAAATTTTTCAATACTATCCTATCAGCAACCCTGCCTCCAAGCACTTGAAACTCAGAAACCTAATGAGAAGCCATTCACCCCTTCTTCGTGTTATGACTCATTACTTCATTCAAGAGACACTATCAAACCTTAATTTAAATATATAAATATTTCTCATTGGTTTTCTTAACTGGAGTTCATTTATTGTCAAAGGAATGCCTCAAATTTTACAAGGAGATAAAAGTATCTCTATCTCACAAACAAAGAATGATGCAAAGATATATATATTAGGGGATTGCTTTATTTCCTCACTTAAGGCATATAAAAATACTATTTTTGAACCTAGTATTAGGCGGCATGTATATTAACACCAAGCTCCCACTGACCTCAATTCCAGTTACAAGTATATAAAAAGTCCCAGAGTCCAAGGTCTCTACTGCAGGGACTGGATAATGGAAAATGTTAGATTACTGACCACTGTGAAATTGTCTGGCCGAAGCCACAGAAGTACTGCTTAAACTGTATGGCATTTCTTTCTCCTTCTGAAATTGCCAACTTTAGTAATTGCTGTTGTTAGCAATTTTCCCATTGTTGGTAATTTTCAAAAAAAAAAAAAAACCTCCAAATCAGCTTGTGCCAAACTGACAACTGTCAACAGAAGAAACACCTTTCCACACAAAATACTGTACCATATCCTACAAAAAACACATCCAATCAAGCAAAAAGAGAGAAGACAATCTTCCCAGGTCAAAATTAGGCAGGATCTGAAGCAGCTGCTTAAAAATAAAAAACACACAACAGCAAACAACAAAAAGTGGCACCAAATAACTCAGTAGAATTTGTTTCTTTAGATCTTAAAATGCCTTTTACCTCTGTCTCCTCTGGAAGCACTGGAAAGTTTTTGTAATTTTTTTTTCTTTTAAATTTAGCTCAAGAAAAATAATTTATATGGAAGAAGTCACCATAATTGTCCAATTTTGTCAAAGCTAAAAGGAACCAAAAAGGAAAGTGCTGAGAAATTTGATAACATTTCCAAACTGATGCTTCCAAACTCATTAAAATTTTACAAGAATATTCTTGTTATCTTAGACTTCACTGTTAATTTGTGACTATTTTAGCCACATGCAAATAGCTTTCCCACTTTCCCAATACGGTTCCCCAGAAACTGTACCTGAGAGTTTGAACCCAGCTTTTCAGATTTATGCATGGAGCAATATCTTCATACTTCAGCATGGACTGAACATCAAATCGTACGATGCCTTCTGAAGCATGCTAAAGAAAGAGTATATAACAATTATGCTTTTATGCATTTGTGACGTCAGACGTTGACCATCTGATATATCCCTCAAAAACACAGAAGTAATACTAGAAGTAATACTGTGATTTGAAAGTAATTACTCAGTATTACTTAGTATATTATTCTAGTATTGCTAGAATACTGAGTTTGAAAGTGTCACAAGCTTATCTACTTTACAAAAGCAGATACACTGGGACTTAAAAAAACAAAACTTTATCAATAGTTCCAAAAGTCTTTGTTATATTTATTTTTCCAAGACTATCCACTATTAATAAGTACTTTGTACAGAACTGTACAAGTCACACGTAGGGCAGGATTGGGTTTTGTTTGTGCATTTGTGATGACTTCCTTTGAATATATAATTCAATAAACACAGGCATTTTTCATCTAGAATCTTAAAACAAGTATTTTATGGTGTTTCTGCTTAGGATTATTATTATGGAATAGTTTCCCTTAGCTGAATAAAAGGGAGGAGCAAGGAGAATGATTATGGTGCTGCTACCTCCATGTAGTACCACCTCAGCTCTCGGAGAGTGCCCTCTCCTTAGGGAGGCAGAGTCAAGGCAAGACAGGTTGCACAGGACAGCAAAGAACACATGAGCAAGACAAAGTACTGTAAATAACATGATACTGATGTTTTTAGTAACTTTCCAGTCCTTTGGTATGACAGAGCCTTAGGAGTCATGACACTGCCCATCCATTGTGCCCATGGATCTCAAACCAATTGGCACATCTCAATAAAACACCAAACAGAACAGAAAATGAATTTTAATGACATTTTATTCTGAAAATGCTATTCAGAGTATTGTGTTTTAGCAATGGTGGTCTAGACATTCAAATTCAGGAACTGTGGTCCCGACAAAGTTTCTTCACACAAACACTTGCAATAATTACAATGTGAACCTTTTAGTGTGTCCTTCCTACTGGTGTTGTGTTTCAATTTCTAATTTTCTTCCCACTGATCCATAATGAAAAGGCATAGAAAAATTTGTAACTAATGGTAATTGGCATTTGTGTGGGACTAAGCTCCTATTTACCTATTTTTAAGAGAAAACACGAACATCTCATATATAACCAGGCTTATAGTCTACCTAAATACAGCCAAGAATGAAGAAAAGCTTTTTTTATTCCGTCAGAGGACTTCAGAATAATTCTAAATAAACACTCTGGAAAACTTACCATATTTAGCTGAGGAGTAGCACAAAGTACACCATGAAAAGAAATTGTGTAATTAATGCTAACATCGCTAAGGCTTGCCCACCACCGAGCAACACAAAATTCAATGGTTTTTCCAGCCTGTGTAACAAAAATGCAAGGTTAGACACAAACTCTCATCTTCTCCTTCTATACACTCCCACCCCCAAGCCAAAAAATTGGAATATAACTCAAAGATGACCCTACCATGTCCACTTTACACCAATCATACTGGTTTGTATGGTAGCAAATAAGACATTACACTTGATCCAGAAAATACGAGACAGTTCTAACAAAAGAGTATGTCCAATCACCCCCATCGAAACAAAGTATACCAGGGGTATACACTACAGAAAAAGGTACATCTTATATATATATTACATTTTCCTTTCCTACCCTTCAAATTAGGCAGACAGGTTAGTTTACAGATGACATTAATGCATATCAGAAAAGGAGATACCACTGTCTACCTCAAGAAAACATGAAGCTTGAGACGTTTTTTGTTGTTATTGAGTTTGTTTGTTTTAAACATGATAAAATTCACAGTCAGTCAGTGGGACAAACATAGCTTAGTGCCCCCCACTTGACATTTTCACAAAGGGTACAGGACTGAACAGCTCGTAGATCACAACCTCACTTAGGCTTTAGAACTATACCACTAAATTAAGCAGGGCAGGGGTCAAACTTGAGCAGTGGACTTGATCATCCACATACCTGAACATCCTGGTTCTGTTTTAGTCGCTTGAACTAGCATTATCCAAGATAAGCCTGCTATATCTAAGCAGTAAGAACGTAAGCCAGTCAGTATTACTTGACCTCAACATCAAGGAGATTTCTCAGATTATCACATTAAGCACTAAAGGCAAAATATGCTGAACTAAATCTCTTCAACAAGTCATAGCCCCTGTTTGAAAGGGAAACAAACCAGTCTGTATAAACAAGAACTAACAAACTGTAGAGAGAATGGCAATGTGGGATAATTAGAAAAGCACGGGGAAGCTCTTAGAGACCTTTTCAAAACCAAAAACCAGATGCATTCACTACTATAAGAAGTGTGTGGCTTCTTGGCCTTTTTTCTTAATTATCAATATCAACCAAACAGCAAAAAAAACAATGTTCTTTCTCTTCCTCCCACCCTGCCAATGTAACTTACTAAGACAGGGAATGCTTCAGTCACTGATCCTTTTTCTGGTAAGGACGAAAATTTATAGAATTCATGACTTCTATATGCTTTTTGTTTCACTAGCTGAACGGCATGAAGCACAAACTTTGCAGTCACGTCAGATGAACATGAACATACTGTCACTTCTAGATGAAAGAAAAAAAATAAGTTTAGCTTCAACACCTGATAATTTTAGATGGGAAATGCAGATTCAACAGAAAAAGACTATTTTCACAAGATATTCATAGTTTTAGAGGTTATGCAGTATCAAAGTGGGTCCGTATGTGAATAATGCTTATATATCAGTTATTTACTAAGACCCCTTCAGATTAAGGAAGACTAGCTAAGTTCAGAGAGATCAGTTAAGAGAAATCTAACAACTAGATGGTAAAAACTAATCCGATAGTACAGGTTATACATCCATGCAGCATAGACTGCTGCTGAATTTCAAATTAAGAGTCTTATCAGTAAACTTCAGCCCAAATGAAAGATTTCTTTTTTGCAGAATTATGAGCTCCTTGCTCATCACATTTTCTTCAGTTAAGACATCTTTCAATGCTATGTCTGTGGATGTTAAAAACTAGGCACACCTCAGACAGTAATACTTTCCATAGCATGGGACATTCCTTCAGAAATGGGTCATCATTTCAGATTGTATTTGCCCGTTTCTAAAAGACAAAGTCGGTATTCCGCTATAACAGAAACCACGAGGTAACACCCCAAAAAAATCACTCCTGTGAGAGCTTAGAATCAAATGAATATTTTACGGATTCATGGGTCAAATGCTCAAGTTCTTAGGCAGAAATGGGAATGATTTCAGAACAACTTTGTCAAGTGTGACAGATGTGATTTGTTATTTAATCAATATGCTCATTTTCCTTACCAGCCCATGTAGCTCCCTGGGGAACATCAATGAAGTGCCTTCGGATTTGACCGGGTTTAAAATGAACATCTGTATACACAAGGTCATAGCTTGATGATTCATCTACTCTGTACATCAAAAGGAAAACACAACTAGTAATCAAGTAAGCTGTGAAGCAGCTGTTTTTTTTTCCAAAGGTGTTTTTAAATAGAAAAACTCTCCCAAAAGAGTATAATAAAGATATTCAGTTCTCAGCATCAAATATTTTGATCTGCAGATTTGCTTCTTAACCACACTATTTGCTAAGCCAGAAATAGCCACAAAAAATAAGCTGACTTTAAGCAAAACGGTTTATAAAGGGGAAAAAATTGAGCCTGTGGTCAATGTTAGATGAGGCTTCTTTTGAGACTATCACTCATACTCACAGAATATCCTGAATTGGAAGGGACCCACAAGGACCATTGAGTCCAACTCCTGACTCCACACAAGACCACCCACAAACCAGACCATGTGCCTGAGAGCATTGTCCAAACACTTCTTGAACTCCAGCAGGCTCGGTGCCGTGACCACTGCCCTGGGGAGCCTGTTCCAGTGCCCAACCACCCTCTTGGTGAAGAACCTTTTCCTGATATCCAGCCTGACCCTCCCCTGTCACAGCTCCATGCCGTTCCCTCGGGTCCTGTCGCTGTCACCAGAGAGCAGAGATCAGCGCCTGCCCCTCCGCTCCCCTCGTGAGGAAGCTGCAGGCCTCCATGAGGCCTCCCCTCAGCCTCCTCTTCTCTCGGCTGAAAAACCCAAGTGACCTCAGCCACTCCTCATATATCTTCCCCCCTAGACCCTTCCACATCTTTGCAGCCCTCTTTAGAAGGCTCTCTAATTTGTGTCTGTCTTATCCTGTTGCGCCCAAAACTGCGCACAGTACTTGAGGCAAGGCCACACCAGCACAGTGTAGAGTGTATTACTACACTTACATAGTAGAAAGTATTACTCATTTTAATAACTTATTAATTAAATGAAATACTGCTCACTTACAGCTTTACAGGGAGATGTTAGCAAGTTTCTGAGGTCCCAAGGTGTTTTTAAATTTCTCCTCAGATATTATTTACGACATTTATTTTTCCAGCTTCTAACAGCTTTTAACTGATTATTTGCTCAGTGTCCAAAATGTGGTAATTGCCACTATATTCTTTCTGGTAAGTGTACAAGAATTGTACCAGTACAGGATCTGACAGCACAATGCATCTGAAGAATTTAAAACATTTGTTCCACCACATTATGTAGACACCTTCTCCCCTGGTCTCCCCAACCTGAAACACTGCTATGCTTAAGCATAAAAATCAAAGAATCCTGGTTTTAAATGAAATTGCTCTTCCTGGTTGAGTGACTTTCCATTGAAGTGAGTTAAGGCATGTAAGTAGTAATACTTTTAGGAATGAGTTAGAGAAAAGTTGTATTTTTTCCTCAGGACAGATTGTCCACTGAATAGGTTTAATAGAATACTCTCCTTCCTCACCACAATCACTGAAGACATGTTTAAACAGTTGTATTCTGATGGACCAGGAAACTGCTGCCATTGTGACCAAGAACATGCCACCTTCTGGTTGCCAAGACCAAAACAAAAAGCAAAAGCCACTGCTGTACAAGTCTGTTGCAAGAATCTTTCCAGAGCCCTGCTCCCCTATCAATGTCAGTAGTAAGTTCAAGAAATCCCAGAGAAAGAAGGTGAAATAAATATGACAACAGAAGTAAACTGGTTACACAAAACTAAACTGAAAAACAAATGCAAATAAAGCTTGGGTTTACTGACCTTGTTGGTATAACAACTGTTATTGGAACTCTGAACAGAGGGCCTGCATTAGGCATTGCTATATCATATCCACACACCTGACAAAATAAAATACAACCACTTAAAATCTTTGGTCAAAATGAAATTACAGAAGACAACACTAGTTGAACTAGTTGAATTTGAACTAGCTGCAAAGTGTTTTGAAAAGATATGAAAGATATCTCAAGAAAATATCTTTGAAAGATATCTAGAGAAAAAAATAATAAATTGTTATTTATTTCATTTGTATGCTTTTATTTTTCAAACAGAGATACTTAAAATCTCCTTGGCAGCTGCTGTACAAAATTGTATAGCATAACTGTTGTAGAACCCTGGATTTAGCCTGTGTAATATGCAGTGTGGCAGCACTTTCCGGTCTGTACAGCAGAGCTTTTATTTCCTTAAAAATTACTTCTAAAAAAAGTTCATAGAGGCAACATGAAAAGGAAAGGGTATACAGTCTTGAATAAGGAGTACCAATACTTTAAATACCTCTGTATAATGTACTCCTTCTCTCAGGCCACGTGGATCCACACGAATATTTATGTGTCGACACTGGTTCATAAGCTCTAAATGAGTAGGGCACTGGACCCACGGTGCATTTGAAGTTAAAGCTAAATGAAGCTGAAGAGATATTCTTTCAGTGTTTTCTGCCAAGAAACAAATTAAAAACAATTCATTAACAAATTATGTATTCATATTCTACTGTAACATTTGCCATTAAAATGTACCAATCTCAATAAAATATAATAGGAACCAATTCCTTAGCGTCCCCTCAAGTCAGACTCTCCACAAAAGGACAGTGACCTCTCTTTTAACTTGAGAAAAAAACAAAATAGCACTGTATAATAAAATAAAGCTTATACCTAACTTTGAAGTTTTACCCCTTAAAACAGTCAAACCTGAAAGAGTCAAAGGTAAACTGGTAAGCAATGCTTCAGTCACCCATAACATAGCCTGGAAGCAGGTATAAATATTCTCATATAGATGCAAAGTCTTGCCTAATAAAAACCAATGACACTGAATCTGAAGGTTATGCTAATTACTAAATTATATTATAGAGCAACCTAAGTGCTTATGCTTATTAAAAGAATTGCTATCATAATCTAGATAGACTTTGCAAACATTCAATTTAGCTGATTTTGTGAATCAGCTTCCATGTTGGAAAAACTACGGGTTAAAGCATAGCTTCTAGAAAAGCATCTAGTTTAGATGTTTTAGTGATTAAAAATCAGCCTTATCCTGCTCCAAAGATTAATGACGTTTTGAAGAAAAAAATCCATGTTTTCCAGACTTAACTAACCTTAGCTTAATGTTCAGATGTTTAATTTTATTACATCTTTGTCAGGTAGAGAAAGGAGTTCTCTATTATCAGATGTGCTTCCCTCAGAGGTACATCAGAAGCAATAAAAGCTCAAAGAACTTCAACAAACGGACCGAACAGATCTTAACCTCCTAATAAACCCTCTCAAATTTAGCCTTCTTGAAGATACCAGGCACAACACAAAAATAACAAAAGGATAAGTACGAGGGAAATAGTATCATGCTGCAAGCCAGTCATCCATTACAAATATCTAACTACATTTTTAGACTGTTTGCTTCCTACGGAAGAGAGTCTAGTGTATGATTATTATATTTCTCAGTGTCAGATGGTCAATTAAGAAAATTACTGATTGCAATGCAACCCATCAAACAACTATATTACCCCAAGTCAGTAACCTGTCCATTCACAGCATCTCTTCCCCTAAATAAATTCACCACTTTGTCACATGCCAACCTTCTTCTGGATCACTGGTTTTAGGAAAGAAATTAATCTCAGTAACAAACTCTCACATGGTTCATTTTTTGAATACAATGTAACTCCATTTCCCAGTGAGGTGAGTCCCACCTGGAATTTAATAAAATAAAGCACGGCAAACCAGTTCATGGAGAAAAGATGTCAAACCCATTTTGATTGGCACTAGTTACTTACCCTGTCAATAAATAACTAAAACCTGTATCAACTCCTGTATTACCTTTATTTATGCTTATCTGGTAGTAGGTATTGAAAGAAAGTCTAGTTTGTTAAAATCTTACGATTTTTCCTAGATTCTGAAAGCTTCAATAAAATCCAGAGCTAGAATTTGTCGTCTTTAAATATCCAGAGATTAGTTAAGTTCTTCCCTATTTAGAATAGTCTTCATTCTTTGTCAAGAGTTATCTGCAACAAAATCCCTGCAAGTTCTACAGTTTCATGAAACATTAAAGATATTTGATTATCTTTTCAGTATTTTTCCTGGGCCCCGCAATTTCACTTTAAACTTCTTTAGAGCAGAGATCCCTTTTTTCAGTGACAGGAAGCTTGAAACAACAGACTCACCAGTAGAAGTGCTGCAAGTAAAAATCCGAGATTAGAATGGGAAAGTTGTTTAGTTGCTTGCCTTCATTTACTAACAAATTTAGAGTTGCATTTATTCTTTCTATGGTACAAGACTTCTACCACTCCTGACTGTCACAGCTTTTTTTGTTTAAAAAGACTACACTTCATTTTTCCCCTCATACAAACCAAGCTCTTTCCTACCTGTATTCTCAGGAAAGACAGGTTCTATGCCAACCCCGTGATCAGAAGGTGCAGCTATCTGGGCAGGGTCTCTGAGGTAGATTCCACGATTGCTTCCAACAGTAACAGTAAAGCCTATGTTACTTGTGAATGATGAATTCTGAATGAGGTAGTCATAGGCTTTATCAACCTGTTAGAACACATTCTAAATTAACACATTTCAACCTTAATAGTCATTTATGCATATTATCTTCTATATGAAGCGTTCAGCAACCACAGCAACAAACAGCAAAGTAACTAACATGCTACCTATTAGAGTCTTACTGATTTTACGTTACATGATATTCAATACCAAAAATGAGGCAACACTTTCAGCACGCAACAGCCATATGGAACACCAAAACAGAAGAGAACATTTAAAGAAATAGTATGACAAATCCCCTTTGCAATAAATTCATCAGAAGATGTATAACAAAGGTTTCCAGAGATGACTTTGAAGACAAAAGTTCCAGATCTACAATACTACTTTATGACCCTTTCTCATATATGGAGCAAAACTGGTCAAGTATTTAAACCTTTTATACAGTACTCTAACTTAAGCACTTAAATGTACAAGCAAGGTGGGATGCCCATGTAAATTTTATATAGTGATATGAAATAAGGGTTTCATTTTTCATTCACTTAAACTCAGATGACAAGGTCATCTTTTGGTTTTAAAGAGACACCCTTCTATCTCACTTTCTATTCTACTGACTCCAAATCTTACACTCTTATACTTCAGCAAGCTACCTTCATCAGATTAGGGCACTCTCTTCTGAAACAAGCAGATGCACTGCAACTATAGCCTCAGTCTCCCAGGTCAGAGTTTTAACCACATTTTAACACATGCTTTAACCACAGACTAGTAAATTATAAGATATGACTGGAACATTTTGGTTTTTTGGCAATGTTTTTATTCGATATGGCCACCACCATGCTGCCTTCCGTATCAAACTCAGCATTACAGATGTATTTAGAAGACATCAGCTACTAGGTTCCAGCATCTCAAGAACATGAGTTTAGGGCTAAACACTTAATATCTAGCATCTTTAAGCATGAGAGCAAAATCTCAGTACCACTGTTTGGCTAGGATGGGAGTGACTCTAGGCAAAAACAGCAGCAGCTCTTTAAGAGCCTAAGCTTATGCTTAGAGACTATCATTCATGATGACTTTATCGTAAAAAAAGATTTACACTGCAGATTTCCAAGCTACTTAAAAAGACCACAGGATACAATGAATGCTCAGACTTTTCAGTGCAGGCCCACCCACAGCAAAGTCATCGCAAAACTGCAGCTGTACTGCTTTGTGAACCAGCGTGGGTATCTCTATTTTCACTGCCCAGAACTTACAGTTCCAGCTTTTGTCTGCAAAGAACAAGTTCAGCTCTCTGACAAGTGTAAAAACATTTTCAGACATTAAGGCAGAATTTAGGCATCCAAATCTGTATGTGGGTGACAAAAACCCACAACCCATTTTTATGTGCACACACCCTTTTGATAAGTCTAGGAATGTGTCTAGTTAACACATACTCTAGAGAAACCAACTGCATGCTGAAGCTCAGAGAAATATTTCATTCCTCCTCCACTCCCACTACATTCCCTTCTTTACCCTGAATCAGATCTGCTAATCAAGTAGCATGGGAGCAAGCTGTGTGAGCTCATCTAGAGAATTGTCTTTTTTAGTCAGTTTTCCACTGACAGTTATTCATATTATGCTGGTTCTCTCTCCCCCACCAACCCCTCTCCCTTTTTGGCTGGCAAGTACCTGAATAATACCATGTCCTTGTGCAAATACTTCTATGTTTTCAGCTTTCACTGCGGTATTTTCTAAGGCTCTTCTGACAGAATGAACAGTGTAATGAATATCATTAGCTTTGAGTCCTGAAATTAAAAATAAAGGTATTACTGGAAAAAAAAATTAAGAAGTTTGAACGTTAGATTTTTTTCTCTAAAAAAGGATTGCTATAATCTCTTTTACACTATGCACCTATATTTAAAATTATAGCGTATTACCTGACAGTACTAATGCAATGCCTCCACATGCATTGGGAGAAGACATGGATGTGCCATTCATGAGCTGTGTTCCTCGCAGAGTCCAGTTTGGAACAGAAGCAATAGCACCTCCAGGGGCACTGATACTTACTCCAAGGGCTCCATCAGTGCTAGTGTAAAAACAGAATTGTTGAAAAACAAACATTTTTTTCCTGTACACTTTATTTTGAAGTTATCCGTGCACTTAAAAAGATAATTCTAGCTTTGGGTAACATTCTCAAATATATTAACTTACTAAGCCAATAACCCATTAATAACAAGATAAAGCATGACAGTAAGTAACTTAAGATGTCAAATTAATCATCAGCTATGCCTGTTTTCAAAGTCAAAGTTTTCTGAACTTTCACTCCTTCAATACTCTACAAAGGGCTACAGTTTAGTCAGCAGAATATCTTCCAGAATTTAAATTAGAAAATGCATGCAAACAAACCTATCAAACACTTCAGTATGTAAATAAGTATTCTACTGAGCCTACTTAACCTTTATTATTTTTAAAGAAAAATAGTAAAATGTAGAGGAAGACTACAGAAGACCCAAAATCTAGGGATCTGGATTTTGCATATAGCCATTTCACAAGCAGGTCAAAATTTGAATTACGATACAGAACTTAAGACAAGGATAGCAAGGGGAGAAGACAAAAGAATGTCAAGAGGTGGATCAGCATTAGCTGGGTTTAAGTCACCTTTGTTTTCAAATATGCTTGGGCAAGAAAAGAGTGGGTACCTATGACACAGCTAAAGCAGCATCTAGTTTTCAACTGAATGAGACAGATATGCTCAATCTTCCTCACTCTGTATAAAGTGTATCACTTGAATAAGCATTGTGCCTGAGCTGTGGAGAGGCAAGGTATTTTAGGTGGAGTTAAATCCTACACTGGTAGCTTCACATGTGTAAGGTCTGTCTCAAATCAGAGTAATCTCAATATGATTCTGTAATATAACGTAATCAGACATATATTTTAATGACAGTCCTACACAAACTATAGGTTCTTTATCATGACTCTTCCAGCCAAGCAGTGCACAGCATATCTGCCTGAAAGCCCCTAGTGTTTACTCAGACTGAGCCCCTTCCCCAAGCCTGCTCTGGCAAAGCTTTAGGAACTCTCCAGTCACCTGTGTTGCACCCTACACAAGGAGAATCCATATGTCGGACTGTCAGCTGACATAGTCTATTTTACAATGCAAAGTGACAACACATAGAAAATGTATTTTTATATATTAATAACAAGTCTTTCTCCCTCTCTCAGCTGGAGGGAGAGAGCACATTTCTCTCTTCCCTCCATGAAACGTGACAACCATAAATAAGGTTCTTGGAACAATAAACTTTCTTGTAAAAATACAAAACGTCATGATGGCTAACTTTAAAGAACAATGCTAACAGGGAAGTAGTTCCTATGTAAACAGCAAATAAACCAAGGACCAACCTCAAGCTATGTTTTTTTTTTTTTCTCCTTCACCCAATAATATTATAGGCTAAACCATAAAAGACAGGATACAGTACTTGTACTGTATAACTTAGAAGAAAAATGGCAAAGTCTAAACACAGGTAAGGAAGAGATGCTATTCTTTTTCTTCTTTTGACTATCACATTACTACGAAATTCTTCTGAGACATTGTATTGGGTTTAGGTGGCAAGTGTTTGGTAGCAGGGGGGCTGCAGGGGTGGCCTCTGTGAGCAGAGCCCAGCAGCTGCCCCATGTCAGATCAGAGCCAGCTCCAGCCGGCTCCAAA
>VXAA01004452.1:512337-526678 GCA_013399115.1 Anseranas semipalmata
GGCCCGTGGAGAGGCCCATGGTGGAGCAGGCCGTCCCCCTGCAGCCCATGGGTACCACACGGAGCAGATCTCCACGCTGCAGCCATGGAGGAGCCCCCATGGAGCAGGTGGATGTGGCCTGAAGGAGGCTGCAGCCCATGGGAGCCCCCGCAGGAGCAGGCCCCGGGCCGGAGCTGCAGCCTGTGGAGAGGAGCCCACGCAGGAGCAGGAGGCCTGGCGGGAGCTGCCGCCCGTGGGGGAGCCATGTTGGAGCAGTTTGGTCCTGAGGGATGGGCCCCGTGGTACGGACCCATATGGGAGCAGTTCTGGAACAGCTGCAGCCTGTGGGAAGCCCACACAGGATCTTGTCTATTTACACCTCCACTAGACTCAAACAAAAACCTTAACTAAGTTGTGCCATGATAGCAATGTCACTGAAGCCACAAGTTACAGTATTACAACAACAGTATTTCTTCTAGTCTTGAACACCAACCGAATCGTTAACTTTACCACACCATTTAATGAAACAAATGCTACTGAAAAGAGCCTCTGAAAAAAAATATCCAGAAATAGAACAAATCTCCAAACAACTTTTCAACAACTTTTATCATCTTCGAACAGGTCTTCATTCATCAAATAAACTTTCCTGAAATGTACAGGTTGTGGCAGGCAGTTCAGTCATCCTCTCTCTCTCTAAGAGTTCTAGAGGCCTACTGTGAAGACTCTCCAATAACAGCTTGCTACCTAAGCTGAGAGAAAGAAATACTTTCATTCTGTATTAATGACCAATTTTTAGATTTTGAATCACTTAATCTGAACCCAAAAGTAATGAATTTCTTCTTTTAGCATAACCTACCTAGGGCCTCTGGATGACCATGTATATTGATTTGCTGGCAGTTTTTCTCTCAAAGAATATTCAGCAACCATCATATCGGGTGACACATAGGCACCAACACCTATTAAAAACAAGCATTTTAGATGTACAATGAATCTGTTATAAAACAAAAATAAAATATCTGTGTTTTAAATTTATTATCTAACATTTTTTAATGTTTAAAATGGACAAAAACACTTTTTCCATCTTGGTAAGTCCAAACATTTTTACAAAGCAAGTGTAAAGAGGCATGCTACACAGATACAATGCTGACAGTCATACTGTGTAATATGAAAGTCCTACATAGTATGGATAACTTCAAAGTTTCATTTTTGTTCAACTTAAACAGTATGTATTCACCTTCTGCATTATTTCACAACAGATCACTTTAACGTGCCCGCCCCCTTTTTGGGGTGGAGGGGGAGAATAATTTTGGCTGTGTTTATACTGTTACAAACTACACCAAGGCTGCCTCAAAGCAATCTGCATGAATTAGTTCATGTTCACATGGCTCAGAGCCACACCATCTCGAACAGATGGCCACATCCATACGGCTCAGCCACCACGGTGATGAGACAGTCAGTATTTTCCTGTTTCTCAGTCCAAAGAGCCCAGATCATGTAAATGACTACGTCAAAGCCTGCTACAGTTGCATTTTTAGAACACCAAGTCAAGGAAGTACATTGCATCCTTTCAGGGTGCCTGTTCTAAATCGCACACTCCATCCTTGTTACGACTCAAGCATTATCATGATGGTAGGAAACCACCATACCAGGCTAAGTCAATCAAATTTGGCAAGGTCCACATCCACACTGTCTATATGAACTAAGCCACCCTGTCAACTGTATTTTGGTTTTCCTTCAAACAAACCTAACTGGTTCACTCTAGATAGAGGACAAGGAGCAAGCTACTTGACGTGCAGATCAAGAAATCCAGTCTCTGGAGTGATACAACAAAGAAGCTGAATTAACAAAGTTGATGCACTGCAAGAGCAAAGCCAATGCAGTAAAGCCAATGCCGTTCCAACTGTCCAGTCTCACTAGTAGAGTAATTGCAAATTAGCTTCTAAGAAGTAATCTGTGTTAATTCTACTAGATGGCCTGAAACAGCCTCTCTCAAAGCTTCAAGTCTACCCACTGTACTCCTTGCATGAGAAATTTAACAAGTACCTTGTGTACTGCAGTAACGCTGCATCAGAGGAGTTGTAAAAAATTAAGACTAGGGACGCTACCCTCGAGAGTTACCTGTTTTGCTAAGTCTTATGCCTCAATCTTCCACTTGAAATATCAAGAACACATACTAGCCCATCAAAAAAGCCAAGTCTTATGCCAGTAATAGACTTTCACAGAAGTGGCTCTGCAACTGAAAGAATTATTCCCCAAGAAGGACTTGGCTAGGTCATGTCATGGGATTATTTGATATCCAAATTAAAAAGCTACACTTCGCTACAAATAGGAAGAAAGAATACCAGGATATCTGAGGAAGACAGACAGACCGACCATCTAAAACTGCATTTCTGACAATTTAGGATGTATTATAAGACTTCAGGAGATAAACTAGCATTGAACTTGCTTATATCTTTACAAGTTACATTTACCAATAGCTAATGGTCTGAGAGGTGTGCTTAGACTGTTACAGTTAAAAAGAATCACCCTGCACTCTTCAAATAGATCAGACTACAAAGATTTCTTTTGCAAATTTTATACAAAGCCACATCAAATCTACACCGTCTGCCTCTACCACCTGTCTTCTGCACAGGTAAGTTCTTGAATTGTAAGAAGATAATCTAAGTTTTTATATCTAACCATACAGTAAGTGCCTCCCTTAGTATTAATCTTGTAGGCCAGTAATCTTTGAAAATATTTTAGATTTATTATAGCAATCAATTTGTGAACCCAAACATGTAATACAAGTACACAGCTTGAAAAGACAGGAGCTGAATACTGTCATTTTTTTTTTTTCTTTCAAGGAAAATATAAGTACCTATTACACTAGATGTAGTGCCACCAGGACATCCTACTGTAGAAAGGCAAGGGCCATTATTTCCTGCACTTGAAACATATATTACATTGTGTTTCCACACTGCTTCATTAATTACTTCACAAATTCTCCTGAAGTAAGAGAAAAAAAAAAGTCATTAATCAACAATATGTTTTTTCCCTCCCCTACATGGCAAAACTGCCATACCTAGCAGAATCTCTGTGACCAGCCACAGAGGAGTATTACATAGTCTGCTTCCCATACCGAAAACAGCTGGTTCCAGCACTGAAGTTACACTCAAATATCTCCTAATTTAACAGGGAGTAACAGTCATGTAGCAACATTAAGTCTTCAAAAAAAAAAAAGAAAACACAGCAAAAAGAACCCTCAGATTATGTGGTGTTCCAACTACAAGAATTCTTTACTATTCTAAAATATTCCTTGTATTACAAAGTAATAGCACTTTCAATATGTTTACTTAATTTCTGAAGATTTTTAAAAAAGTAAGCTGCCCCCGTTTGGGCCTGCACAATTCATTCTTACTGACAGTGCATTTACACAAAACCAAAACTTGCAATTGCACTTATATTAACTACTTTATACTAACCACTATAGTACTTACCCAGAATTTGGCCAATGTGTTGCCTCTCCATAGCTATAGTTGACAAGATCACATTTGTATTTTATTGCTTCTATCATCTGATAAAGTAAAAATAAAAGCCAAAATACACACTAGTCATAGAATAAGTCACTTATGGAACAGCAAAGAACATCTGCTTAAACTGATCCGTCAGGAAACATTTCTCTCAACTCTACAAAAGAAACTGAAGTAAATTACATTAAAGTCATTTTCCCAGTAACCAAAAAGAATAAAAACCCCAATCCCTGAACAACCTTACCAACATGTCATGTTCCAAGCTACAAATTAAGACATTAACCTAAGAGAAAACTGCAGGGATCATTAGCATTGTCTGAAACGTATGTTGTCAATAACACAACATTCCCCTTTCCTGTGTAGTTTGGTTAAATTCCAAAAAGTCACAAAAGTATTATCACACATCTTTATGTTACTATAGCAGGATATTCTATGGGCTACAAATATCATTTTTTATTTTCATTCCTTTTCCTACATAAATTTTTTTCCATCCACTTACTAAAGGCTTTGGGCCTTTATCATAAGGAAGAAGCATTTTTCCTCACTCTTAAGAAACAAGAGTCAAAATAAGTTGAGCCACATGGCTAGATACTAGTTGCTATTCTAGATTTATCTAACTACTTAAGTAGTTAGTTAAGTACTTAAGTATTCTACAGTTATCTAACTATAAAAAAATACACTCAACACAGAATAAGGAACTTTAGATAAGCATAAAAGTCATTTAGGCCATGGGCTTAGTTATCTAGACACTGCAACTCTATCAGTCTAAAAAAAATTAAGTACTCTATGCAACAGACGTCTTCTATATTAAAACACTAATCTTAAGACACGCTTGAAAATGCAGCTTTTTTTTTTTTTTTAAAAGGCTGGTGATATTATAGGACAATAAAACACAGCCTATAAGCAATCGGAGCAGAAAGTGTTCCATAGTATTCTCCAGTTCAGTTAAACTGCTGAGATTAACAATTTATCCACTGAAATACCCACAGCTCTTATTAGACCAGTGCCAGTTTCCATTGTACTTAGTCTTGTATCACCAATCTTGATTGCAAGAATCTGAGCTCCAGGAGCCACACCATTTCGTTCTGGTTCTTCTGGAAAGTATCCAGCTGCAATACTAGCCACATGTGTTCCATGTGCCCCTGAGCAAATGAAAAGACATACCGCAGTATGATTACTGAACTTTATTTATACCACTTTAATACAATATAGATCAATTAATTTTCATTTACTGAACTACAGTTCAAATTACTTTATTTAAATAAAAGCCGTATTATACTAAGAGACAAGAAGCCAGTAAACAACAGCAATTTGCAAAACAAAAACAGCATTTGAGGGGAGGAAAGAGGAGGCAGGAGGAGAGAAAGAAGTATTAACTAATTAACTCCACTAACAGAAGTTTTGTGAAAAAGTCTCAACACGTCCTATTCGAAGTTACAAAAATTATACCTAAAATACCGAGATAGTAGGGGTTAAAAATAAAAATTAGAAATAAAACTGCATAGAACTATAAAAAGGAATTTCACCAAATTATCACTGATTTAGAAACCAGAACTGTTTCTACAGTTCTACTGAGACAAGAGTTTCATGATAAATTAAGAGCGTTTTTAAAATCTAATATATACATACCACCTTAACCACTTAGGATATTTCCAAAACAAAACATGGTTATATAAAGAATACACAAATATGGGATGAGAGCAGTTGGAGCTACAGCTATAGTGACATCTGCCATCACAAAAAAGTTTGGATAAACCAAAGTAAAGACTAAAACTCTTTTATTCCCAGATGTCTTAAATAAGATTCTTAAATTATAAAAGCACAAAGGACAGCAATGAAATTCAATAACCACCCTACATTTAAGAACAAAAGAACCAAACTTCTTTGAAAGAAGGTTCACTACTTCAGGCTTATGCCAGTAAGATGCAGGAACATCTTAAAGAGTAACTCACTATAAATACACTACATATACACACACGGACAAAAAGTTGGCTGTACTTTAGACACAAAAATGCAAGAAAGTTTAGTAACAAGATGTCATCATGCATTTACCACAGGAAACCTGAATATGGATTTTTAATGCCTTAGTAGTGAGTGCTGTATTAATAAACTGCCTTAAGCCATCCCAAATTGCTGCTTCTCATGATACCTACTAAGGAGCAAAATTTTCTTAACATTACTTTCAGTTACCTCCACTTGTCACAATGGAAAGAAGGTTTCCATCATCATATATATTCACGGAATAATTCAACATTTCAGATGTTCCAAAAGATCCATATTCCTGAGCCTCTTTGTAGGTTCTCAACACTGTACAGCTAGTTAAGTCACCACTCTCACTTGTATCTATGCAGGCTCTGTTGACAACAACAACAACAAAAGATAATTTTCCAATGGCTATACACTTCCAGTTATTCTTTTTTCACACAGGAGTACCACAAAGACTGCAACAGGCCTGCTCCTGTGTTTACCGTATCTTACATCTTTAAGTCAATAATTTTAAACCCAGACTTTTACAGTTAGATTCAGAAACAAAGACCTCTATATAAACTGATTTTCAAATGCTACTAGATTCAAATAAATCTCTCTTCATAAAGCAAGCATATGGAAATTCAGGGATTTTCTTTGACTAAGAAATTTTACTAAAGCTAGCTGTTCAGTACTGGTACACACATATTTGAAGTCTTAGCTACTGGTTTGTATGATGCACATTAACAGTCAAAAAAAGTGACATATTGCATTCTGTAGCTTCTGCAGATAGATTTATGCCTTTATATTATTATTAATTTCCTATTACCAATGGATACTCAAAGCATTTTTACTCTTTGCCTCAGAGGAATAAGCCGCAAGCTTACACTTTGTATCATATTGATTTCAGTAAGACTTATTCTACCCCATCTTCATTTGGGATCAGAACTTTGTCATGATATAGCAGGATTATTTTAAAGCAATTAATATTTAGAGCTCTACAGAGAGGCGGATGTAAAAATTAACATACTCTTCAATGCAATCTGTTGCTTTACATGTGAAACAAGACGTTTTAGACAAGTTGAGATATTTACCTCCAGGTCTCACCATCATTCCATACTAGACAATCATATACTGGGCCAGGATCACTGTATTTTTTCTCAAAAGAATTTAACAGTTCCACTTGATTTTGAAGTTCCTCCTTTATTAGCTTATTTACCTAACAAGGCAATAAAAACATAGTTAGAGTATTTCTCCAATTATTACGAGGGAGGGATAAATCAGAAAGGAATATGGCTTGTAATTGTAATGTTATATATTTGTTCCATTACTTCATTGAAAATGCAAGACTATCACAGAAGTCGCAAACATCTAGAAGCTCAATGGTCTCCAGCAATGCACTATTTATTCTTGGCCTATTACGTATAACTATTTCCGATTTCTGTAACTATTACATTTAATGCCCTTATTTTTTCCACAAATTGTTAAATGATACAGAACTGCCCTGAGGAATTTCTGGTACTTCAATGAAATAGTAGTTTACAAAAGAAAGGATATGTTCAGAAGATTCCAACTTTGAGCACAAAGATGATAGCCTCAAAAAAAAAAAAAAAACGAGCATATAAAATTAAAAATAAAACTTAGTAAAATATGGTACAAAGTATTTGAACTAATACCCTTTCCATATTCAATAACAAGTTTAGAAAGTCAACAGCATTAGGCAAATCAAATAACTACCCCTATACCGATTTTTTTTTTTTATTAATCGGTCAGAAGATGCACTTGTGAATTATCACAAGAGTCTTTCCTTCACTTCTTTAATAAAAATATTGTAATCCTCTCAACCAGTAACAAATTGTAAACAACAAGTTTACAAACTTATTTAGAAGCATACTAACTTGGGAGGGAGAACTATGAGCAGCATCAAATTCTTCTTGTTTCCTGCAGGCCTCTGCTAAAGCCAGTCTGTGAAGAGGATCCCAGAGCTTTTCCTTGCGTTCTTTCTGTAACATAAAACTGGATTCCTCAATACAGATGCCAAAGTATGAAGACTACAAAATCATTTGCGAGTTCTGATTTAAGACACAATGGCTAAAAAGTTCATTACAATACTGTAAGTAAACAATTGCTACAAGGAAAAATAGATATCAGTAATTTCTAGACTTTTTGCCTCAATGGACCAATTTGAGAAGGACCACTTGACCACCTGATGAGACTCTGAAAATTCACAGAAGAAGAAAATGAAGAAAAGAAGAAATGGATCATGTCAAAACTAAACAAAAATCAGTTAAGGAACAGCTCTCAACCTCTGGCTAGCAGCCTGTTTGTTAGCAAAACACACACTGTAGTTTTCTAAAAAAAAAAAAAAAATTTCCGCATCAGAACAGTGAAGTATGACTATAAACCAAAAGCAAAATGCAGTTTCTTACCTGAATCCTCTCCTTAAGAGCTTTAGGGTAGATGTCATAACCATTTTTTATGCCAATGTGGTATTTGCCTGAAGGATTTACCCAGTTTGCTGGAATCTACAGAAAAGTATATTCAGAAATAGGTTAACTAATGGCATCCAAAAAAAAAAATCACTACTGTGTTACGGGAGCTTAGCAGAACAGACTTGAAAACACAGAAATCAGTATCAATTAATGTGACACTGCAGTTGAACATCTTTATCAGTTGCCCACTGTACTTTTAAAATACAGCCCCAGTAGCAACTTTTTTAGGTAGAGGTCTGGGGAAATAATAGTACTGTCAAGGAGGAGAAACACCCTATCACGAGGAGTTACTAGGACAGGGACAAACATCTCAACTATTATCTTCTCATCTGGGTGTAGTTTAGGACCTCAGCAGACCAGACCCATCATCCTTAATAACAACAGGAAAAGAGAACAGATTCACTTCCATGATCAATTCCACGTAAAATTCGGAAAAAAGCTGGTGGATGTCTCTCTGTACCACCATACAAATTCTCACCTTTAAAGATCTTCCAGAAAGACCAATAATTTCCCCATCTTTAGGTTCTACAATGGTACATGTAGTTACATCACCACTACCTGTTGTATCAATTATATCAACTATCTTGGGCTTCCCATCAGTTGTAATCTGAAAATACAAGCACAGAAAAATTGAAAATGCAGTTGATTAGCCTCTAGCATACAAACCATAAAAATTCTCATTTTTGTTAACAAAAATACCAAGTAACTTTATTAACCACCCAACCTTTAACTGAAGGACCTAAAACCAGCTTGAAAGCAGTTAAACTCTCAATGAACTAAGAGCAACATGTCTACCTTCCTGGCTTATAAATTTTCCCTAAATTTGCAAAACTACTATTTGCAAGAACTACCATTTATGTTCCAATGATTGGCAACATTGCTTTCATCCTACTGCTCCAGCCAAGTTTTACAGTAATGACAGCACAAACCTAGTAAGATAAAAGGTGCCGAATTACATGTAGTTACAAGCTGAATCTTAACTAAGCGTAAATCTAGCAGGAACACAAATTACCACCATCTTTTTTTTCCTGTTAGAAGGATTCTGCGTCATATTCTAATAAACTTGAAGTGCTAGGAGCTATAGCTATATACACCTAATACTGTATAAGGAATAGTTTTACCAGAGTGAGGAGAAAGGAGAGCTGACTTGCTAGGTAGAGTTTATGAAGGCAACTTCAAAGCCTTCTCCAATTAAACGAAAACTAGCCCTTGTGGACTTTACAGTAGTTACAAGCCTACTGGGAAAGAGTCCAGGTCTACCCAAGCGCAGACAGTTTTTAAGGGGAAAGAATCAAATGGATCAAACAGTAGCAATACTAGAAACTCCAGAAGTGAAGGAAAACATCCCATACTGTTGCAGAATGACACATCACCTGACTTCCAATGAATTTTGAGTGAATATAGTTAGCAGAGCAAACAGTTTTACAAGATGTACCTCAAAAAAAGAAACCACTGACGTACCTATAGTCCCCTCCACCTAGAGGAACCTTCTACACAATTAGCAAGAGTATGATTAAGACTCTTACACATTTAGCAAAAATATTCAATGTTACCTTCTTGTAATAACACGCTTCGCATATTGTATCAGTTTACTCAGCAAATAAACTATGTTCCATATACAATAGCATATGGAAGTGCTGCTTGAAGGGCAACAGGAACTGGCCATAAGCACCTATTTTTACAGGTCTACACTAAAGATTGATAAATAAGTAAATAAATCAAACACTAACTATACCTAAAGCGGGAAAAAAGCTTCCTGTTAAGAACCATGGCAACATTTGCTGTTGTCTACTGTTTAAACGTTTGGTATTTTTGCCTTTATGCTCTATGAATAATCTTGATCCTAGACGTAACACACATGGCAGGTAGTTTCGCACAAATCATGCTCTGGAATTGCGAATTCCAGCTGTCGGAAATGAACAACCTGATCAAGTCATTTCCTAAGTCACTCTGTTGTTATCAAAAAAGACAACAAGTGCCAGGCTTTTATCACACCTCAACTAATAAGGGTAAGTACTTCCAAGGTCTCAAATTCTCATGGTTTAAAACAACAAGCAGCAGCAAACAGCTGCCCCCGACACCTCCCTCCCCCCAGTAAAAGCAGGTTTAAATAGCTGCCAAAAAAGTCGTAACACGCATAAACAGGACATTGATTCCTACTTCCCAGAAGGTAACAAATACTGGTTTTGAAGAGGCTTGCCAAGGAATAGCTCTCATTGCAGAAACCAACACTGTAACTCTGTTCATAGAAATTCACATTCAGTTAAGTAAATCGTTAAAACATGTTAACCTGGTAATACATCTGCTGAACAACAGTTAAACAGCAGGGAAAATTTACTTGGGAAACTCAGTGCACAGCCATTCACACAATGTAATTTTCTCGTGTGTGTAATTAGTGCCTTCAGATGCCAGCCTCCACTCGGAGTGAAGTCAAGAGTGCTCCAATAACAAAGCAAGTACAAGCGATTACCCGAATTGGACACTTTGGTTAGAGGCATGTTGAAAAGTGATTGAGTGATCAAAGCACAAGAAAACAAGAACAAAAACGTAATCCGCATTGACTTGTTTGAAGCAGACAAGTTACACAGCAACAGGTGGCCCGAGCACCAATTTATGCTGGAGTGAGCTTGGGTAGCTTTGAAGGTTGTTCCGTAGCCAGGCCAGAAAGGCTTTGTGCCATTCCTACACTACACAGCCCCTTGCCTCCCAGCTGACTAGCAGGTCCACACACACACGTGAGTGTGTACAGGAAGAATCAACAAATCCGAGCCTCTCAGTCAGACACAGGGAACTCGGCGTTTCGGTTGCAAAGGTCCAAGGTTCAATTCCTAGTGGCAGTGATCCAGCCCGAGTCAGTCATTCAGTGCAAGTAACCGATACGGCTTCGCCTGCTGCCATGAGCTGCTGTTTGGCATACTGCCCGCCAACAGCAATGCTACAGTGAAACTCAGATTTCAACTGGTTTTTTTCCTTTTCAAGTCCTGTAATTCCAAGGAAAAAAATAAAATCGAGTGAACTTGACCAATTTCCTTGTTTGAGCAGAAAATCCCGAAGTAATGAAGGTATGCTTCAATACATTTTGCATTAAAATTGAAAAAAATGAGAATTTCTAGGCAATAAAAATATTTTATAATGTCTTTATAAAAAAACACAATTCTACTTGTAATATCACAGTTTTCCTACAGTCACTTGATAAGAAAAAGTAGTCTACTAGTTTATAACAGAATGATTTTGTCGTTTATACATTTTTACTGAAGTTTCAAAAACATGCTTCCACGTTAACTCTTACCTAGAACACATAAATTAGTAAATTGAGCACTTTAAAAATAAAGTATGTGCATAATCCTGGCAGCTGATAGGTATAACAGAAGTACAGGAGCACCACTACCTGTGACAATGCTGCATTAAAAGGCAAAGCCAGATGCATTTGAGCATATTTTTGCCCGACCACACAACTCTACTCATCTATCATGAAATATAGCAAGAAGTGACAGCAACAACAGGCAAAAGACATGGCGGGGAAGAACAAAGACAACACACACACAACCGCAACACTCCACTAAACTTATCTGCCCACCCAAAATTTCATCAGGTACTGTGCCTTAATGAGGAATTAAGAGCCAGGATTTGGGAGATCGCACTAGGAAATAGATTCTACCGAGAGGAAGAAACTAGCATGAAAGAAGCAGACAAACTGAACTGTGAGCTGGGATCAACAGGTGGAATGCAAAGCAATGGAAGACCAGGTGAAAAGAGTTCCCTATAGGGCACTGGCTACCAGACATTCAGTAAGGAAAGGAAAATAAGTACAAGTTAGATTAACATTTTATGCTGATGCAAGTAGGCTTGTTAACCCAGAAACTAAATGTCTATATAGCAGTAAATGTCCAGGGAAGAATATAAACATAAAGGTGCTTTGCTGTTATATTCTGTCCCCAAATCATTCTGTTCCTCAGCAAGTGACTGGATGCCACACATTTATGGTATCAGCGTTCACAAACCAAAGTATAAAATAAAAAGCAAAGGAAGCCTACCTAAGAACGAGACACTGGGGAGTGGCAAAACATGAACTTGTTTGTTTTGACTAAGAACCCCACTATACTCAAACCAGGGTAGCTCATTTTGGCCTTTCATTATTATTGTCAACAACTTCAACTAGAAGTTGCAACACCTATTAACCTTGCTGCACATGCTGCCCTGTTTTCCCTTTAAACAACTGACTCAGTTCTCAAAGTCCTAGCCCCACGCCACGCTGAGAACCAACAGTAAGTCTGACAGCAAGAAAAAGCAGCAGCACAGAAGACGGCAGGAGAGAAGGCATCCCAAGGTTGGAAGTTGCATGTCACCGTACGGCTACTCTTACTGTGCAGTATGCTGTCTTTCCCCAGGATACTGTCTTATTCTAGGGATGCAAAATGTACACTGCCCAATTCACCGAAGAGTGAGGGCATCGTCTTTCTGAAGCAACATTCACAAAGCTATGCTACAGACCGTGCACTGCCTACACCTTTATAATTCCCCGCACCCTGTTCGGTAAGCCTCCATGTTCTGTAGTTTAGCGAGGTGCCTCAGTCAGCTGTATGAGGTGGGCAGTGTGGAAAGTGCAGAGGCAGCTTCTTTACGTGCTTCCCTAACATCCCCTGAAACTCACTTCCATCCATTACAAAGTGGATTTCTTTTTCCAAAGTTCTCTACAAATCTTCTACTTCACTATCTGATATTTTATCTTCAACATAAAGAAAACGGGTAATCTCAGGCTCATAAAAGATTATTACGAACCCTCATGATATTAGTCTTGACCATACTTGATGGATGCCCCATCCCTGGAGGTGTTCAAGGCCAGGCTGGATGGGGCTTTGGGCAACCTGGCCTGGTGGGAGGTGTCCCTGCCCATGGCAGGGGGTTGGAACCAGATGGTCTTTAAGGTCCCTTCCAACCCAAACCGTTCTAGGATTCTATGATACCAATTTTCTTCAATCTATACCAAAGTAAAGCTTCCCCTTACTGCCCATAAACTCATGCTTTTTTTTGGTTCATCACTCCTCATTTACAACCTCTAGAGATTTAGGCTTTTTCCTTTCACATGTAAAACTTCAGAACTATGCACACCCCATTTATATTCACATCTACAAAACTGTCTTCTATTAATACCATGGGTAGACCAGAAAGCACCTTGTTTGCTTTTTGGCTAGCTTTTGGCCCCTTCACAACCCCTTTCACTGAAAGGGTTGTGAGGCATTGGAACAGGCTGCCCAGGGAAGTGGTTGAGTCACCATCCCTGGAGGTCTTCAGAAACCGTGTAGAAGTAGAGCTTAGTGACATGGTTTAATAGTGGACTTGGTAGTGTTAGGTTATGGGTTGGACTGGATGATCTTGGAGGTGTTTTCCAACCTAAGTGGTTCTGTGATTCATTCCAGCTTAACTCAACTGAAGTTACAGCTGTCCAGTCCCACTTTCCACCCCACCTGCCCTCTTCACTTATCCTTGTACTTGAACCACATTAGGAGTCAGTTCAGAATGCTGGACTAAAAACCTGCCAGGGTTAGGTCCCTGAATTAGGTTACTTGAGAGTAAAATCTGTGCCTGTGCCAAACAAAGGGCAGAGACCAACGCTGCTTAGTTAACACAAAGGATGCAATATCCAAACAAGCTGCATACAACTCCCTCTGAATCATTTCTCAAGACTTCCTTTGGCACATCTAATTGGAAACGTGTTGATAAGAAACTGTAAGCAGCAGTGATACATAAGGTCACATGCAACCTACACAATAAAGAAATGTTGATAGTCAAATGTTAAGTGTAAGTTAAATGTAAGTGCTGAGATACACCAAAATTAAAAATCGCCTATACATAAATTTACAAAATGTAGATAAAGATCATAATAGCAATGATTGTGTAATAGGTGCTACAAAGCTAGGAGATCCAAAAACATGTAGCAGAACCAAGCTTGATGCAAAACATTATTGCAATACAATGCAAGAGACACACAGAAGGGAAAAAAGTATGCAAAGCTTACCAGAAACACACTTTTTATGTAAAAGACTTAAGAGCTTTTTTATAGCCTCTAGCTACTACTGAAATAAGGCTACGATTTAACATAAACACGAGGTGCTCTTTCAAAGCAAGTTCAGCGTGGAAGAGCCCAAGCACCACAAAATACCCGCGAACGGCTCGAAGGCGGGGTCCTCAGAGAAGCCCCCCCAGCGAGCCGCGCACGGCCCCTGCCCACACCACCCGGCTTTGTGCCGAGCACCCCTCGCAGCAGACCTCCGCGGGGCCGCCACCGGCACGGCGCACGGCCGAGCCCCGAGAGGGAGCCGCACGGGCAAGCAAACCGCGGGCCCCGGGCAGCCCTTCAGAGGCCTCCGCTGCCCTGCGGCCGCTCCGGGCGCTGCC
>VXAA01004452.1:526870-574208 GCA_013399115.1 Anseranas semipalmata
GGGGGAGGCCCAGCGCATGCGCCTTCCCACCCATCAGCGGGGAGGTGCACCCTCTGGCGGCACGCGGCGCCGGAGCGCCGAGGCCAAAACAGCCAATAGGAGCGCGGGACGCACGCGCGCTCGCGCCGGAGCTGGCGCGCGCGGGGGGGGGACGCGGCCAATCAGGAAGGCGAGCTTCTGCATGAGCCGGAGCCGGAGCCGCAGTCTTAAAGTGACAGGCAGCCCCGCGGGAGGGGCGCCGGGCCGGGGAGCGGAGCGGGGCAGGGCGGCCACGTAGCCGCCGCCAGGGGCCGGGGCCGGCTGGAGGGGCCGGGCGGTAGCCAGGGAAGAAGCGATTTGTCTGGATGCATTGTCACGTTCGCTGTGAAGCAGAGGGGATGGGGCTTTTGGTAGTTCTTCCGTTTGAGATCGCTCTGTTGCTGGGTGTTTGCCAGGCATCGCTGGTCTGCACTGAGCTAAAGCTGGGGTTCGTTCTTTGCAGAATATTATTTTTTTTTTTNCAGGGAAGAAGCGATTTGCCTGGATGCATTGTCACGTTCGCTGTGAAGCAGAGGGGATGGGGCTTTTGGTAGTTCTTCCGTTTGAGATCGCTCTGTTGCTGGGTGTTTGCCAGGCATCGCTGGTCTGCACTGAGCTAAAGCTGGGGTTCGTTCTTTGCAGAATATTATTTTTTTTTTTGTGTGTGTGTGTATTTCTTTTGTTCGTTGTGGTGTTGTTTTGTTTTTGTTTTGCCAGCAAACAGTGGTACCTTACCCCTTTTCCTTATTTTGTGGGCTACCATTGGCAATGTCTTCCAGCTCATCATCAGCCTGAGGAAGCTACAGATTTTTTATGCACGCAAAGTACCAAAATAAACCTGAAGAGCACTGCCTTAAAAATACACATTCTCTGTCTTTCTCTCTCTATATATAAAAGAGTCAAAGCTGTACTGTGTGTACTCACTGTGTAACTCAATCTGCTTCCCTGTTTGGCTTTCAATCATATGTCAGAAACTTACATACTGATGTCCAGATGTCATGTGCTTGACTTAGAATCGCTTAGTTTCTTAGAATACTGCTGGTCTCTGATATTCAGATTTTTTAGGATTACATAAAACATCGACTGGTCTTACTTCAGGGGAGAGAATTATTCAGGCAATGTCATTATTCAGGTGGGTAACATCTAATTTACTGCCCGTTTGAGTTTAGTTTTCCTTCTGTGTATCATTGCTAATACTTCTCAATGGGAGATACTCGTATTTCTGGCAGCACATTCAGATTGACAGAAGTCTGATCTATCCTATTCCTAGTACATTTTGAGACATCCAGCTACATCAAATTTTCAGAATGTTTCATATCACATTCAATAAACAAGCTGTATGTTGCAATTTGGAGACATTTATTACTAACTCTGAAATTTCTGCACTGTTCTGTTGCCTTAGTCTCAGAGTTATACCACAAACAAATCATCTAATTATCAGGTACATTAACTGTACACAAACCTATAACTAAATGATGTGCACTGCCAAGTAGCAGGGCAGGTTCTACAGGAAAAATCAGGATTTGAGGAAGGTGTGCCAAACAGCTTTTAACAGATTGAAACAGTACCAAGAGACAAGAAAGAAAATCAGATTTAATTTACAGTCTTTAAAGCTCATAACCATGTTTTAATAGAGGTGCTATGTGTTGTGACACAGGGTTAAGGTTAAAGCTGTGCATCTTACTGAGCCTTTGCAGATCTGAAACAAATGATATTTTTTGAATTTTACATTTAATTCCGAGCTTCTCGAGTTTCTAATGTTTGGTTTGGTTCTATGGCTTGTTACAGTAATTCTGCAGTACATTTGTTTTTTAATGGTAATATTCACTCTCAGCATTGATTAACCTTACTGTATCTAAGATTCTGAATTGTAATAAATAGAGTTTTATTTTGCTATGAGTAATACTGTTGCTGTTCCACAAAAGTAAAGGCAAAAGTAAAGCTGCCATGTTGAAAACTCGAAAGAAGAGTTTTTCACAAAGCTTCTTGAGACAATATGGTTTGGTCATTAAAATAATGATTTAGCCTCTCTTGGGATCTAAGTTTATCCAGCAGTTCATCTGGGTTTGCAGCATTAAATAGATTAAATAAATATCTCCATATTAGGAACCATTTCAGCTGTTTGTATGTGAATCTGGGGACTGAGCCAAAGTGAAAGAGTAAGCAACAGCTACCCCATCCCCAGACCCTGATTTTCAAAGCTGCACAGGATTTGCAGATGTCTTTGAAAGCAGTGAAAACCAAGGCTGCTCATTTTCCCCAAATATTCTTCTACTGTGAAATAAGTTTTAGGCCTCGCAACATCTAAACATCTCCAGGTAGCTCGATTTCTGCCGGCAGGTGGTACTCCATCCAGTCTCAGCTCTGAGGATGGCAAACTTCAGGCACATTTTCCCTCCACAGAGTGGCTTCCAGGTCACCAGATGACAGGTATGTGTGACGGCACGCTCTCTGAACACTACTGGGTACAGAGTGTATTGTGTGCTTCATGCCACATGCCAAAGATGTTGTTTACAGGTTGACCGCTGTGATGGGACAGTGTGATTCACGGAGCAGCATTAAAGCCACCCCTATCAGTGCAGGTGGGCTTCTGTGTCTTTTTCTGAGAATCAGGAAAGCTGCTTCAGTCTTGACAGCGCTGAGCAGTTCTCTACCTTGCTCCTGTTAGGCCTGCCAGGACACAGAACCGAGACAATCCTCTTTGATTTCATGAGCAGCCCTAACATGCTTCAGACAAGGACGTTGAGGATACTTGCTGTGCCTTCTGTCTGAAGTTTCACCCAAAAGTTGGATGCTTGGGTTCAAATCTCTTTTCTGTCTGAGCTTGCATCTTTCTGCAAACTAAAAGCTCTAGCTGCTGCAGGGTTCTCTCTGAGTCAGCCTTTTCTGTTTTGCGTGGAAGCATCCCGAAGTGAACAAGAGAGAACATGACCCAGTATCTTACTAGTGCAGGCATTGCATGGATGCAGGAGTACTGGGTTTTTCATTATTTCTCTAATTAACACTAAATTATTGTATGCAAAGTATCAATTGGAGCTGAGTACAAGAACTCTTAGAATTAAATTGCAAGCAATTACCTTGATTACCAGGTTACAGATTTCACCCACTCATATCTTCTTTTAACCTTGCCTCAGTTAAATGGTGTTGAAAGGAAGAATGAGCCTACCGGTTAGACCGGGAGCAAAGGCTGTTAATCAAATCACATTAGGCAGGGGAGGGACTTCAGTATTCTGAGTTCATTAATTACTGAGGAGTTCAGTAAAGGTTCTTCCTCATTCCCACTTCATGTCGGAGGGTCAGCTTTGGTATTTAATTCTGAGGTTACACTGGGGATAGATGGTCCTTGTAGGAGGTGGAGATCAAGGTGTCCCTAACTCCTGTCATTTCATTTTGGCTCTCTTCCCTTCACACTGGCTCTCGTGAGTCCCATGCAAGTGCAAATCCACACAGGTCCCTCAGAAGGAACAGTTTCCCATCTGCTCTCAGCCTGATGTGTGGCCATTCGCTCTCGTTCTGCTTCCTCAGTCTCTTGTGGTGGTGTGACTTCGTGGTGGAGTAGATCAGGGGATTAACCTGGCTGAAAATTATCCCGTAAAAGCAGTTGGGAGCTGCTGGGACAGGTTCCTGTGCCACCTCTGGCATGCTTGTGCTGGTGCAAAGTGGAGATGGTTCCTCAGCACTCCTAGGTTAGACGTGCTGCATGGAGAGCCCTTGCCATTAGCACATGGTCTGCCATGCATCCTGGCGGGGAACTGGGTTTGCAGGATTTAGATTTTGGTTACCAGGTCCCATACTGAGACTTCCACAAAGTGCCTGGGTGTCTACAAGCCTGTGTAAGTTTTTTGGTGGATCTATTTCATGAAGATTTCCAGAAAAGATTCAGTCCTAGTACTACTCTCTTCTTTGATTAGTACAGAACAGTTCAGGATGGACAAAGGTATCAGACCTATGCAGTGAGCATTCTGCCACTCTTTCTTCGTAGAGAGAAACACATACCCATCTTCTAGTTTTGATAACAAATCTTTTTGATAACAAATCTTTCCTTCCTGGAAAATGTATCATCATTTGTCTTCATGAAGTTATTTACCTGGTTGGGTCAGTTTGCCAAATTTGTCCCTTGATAAGTATAAAATAAGAAGATTGTTGTATACATCTAAAATTATGAGATCATTAGTCACAACAGCTGGCTGTTACTCTCCCACATAACTGTATTTCAGATATGCCTGTTGGCGTTATCAGAAGCTAAAATTAATGAATTGTTACTGTTCTTTGTCACAGACTCTTGAGGTCCAGCTAATGATCGGAGGCTGTGTTCTCATTCACAAAATTGTCAAAAGTTGTCTAAAATGATGTTCATGTGAAGAGCTGTTCATATATTGCTTTAAACACTTTCTCAATAATACGACTTAGAAGAACGGATTAGTTTTGGAACTAACCAGTTTCAGTAAAACTAAGAAGATAGGGTTCATTTGGCAAGACACTGGCCTCAGCAAAAAGCTGAAACTGATGTAAAATACCAGTTCAACCTCAAACATCCAGTGGTCCTCTAAGGTGCCTGTTGGTACAAAATTATAGGTACAGTTGTTTTTTTTGTTTGGTTGTTGGTTTTTAAACATTTCCTTGAGAATAGAGGTGCAAAACTAAAAGGTATACTGATCTTTTATCTTCATGGTTTTTGTTTGTTTGTTTGTTTGTTTTTTGTACAAAAAGAAGGAAAGAAGAGAATTGCACCCTGTGACATCAAACCCCTGCAATGGAAGAAGGCTCAGAGGAGATGTGCAAGGATGCATTTAAGGAGTGACCACTAATTATCGTAAAGAAAGCTGAACTTACCTCAGTACGGAGGGTGTTGACAGTGACCTTTGTTTTAGATATCCAGCTGTACCAGTGGGTTTTTGGGTTGTGTAATCAGCCTTCCCTCAGATAATTAGTGGAGAGAAACAGCATGGGTGGAGAAGGGCAAGTCAGAGAAACCTAAAAGTATAGAAGCTGAATAACCAACAAAATGAAATTTGAAGAGAGCAACTGGCTTGATCTGGTTTCAACCCATGTATTCCTCCCCCATGACAGGGACGCCCAGTGTTGTAATGATGACCATATAGAGACTAGTAATGGTAATTACGTTTGTGTTGTAATTCAACAATATATTGCAATTGCTATGTTGCGCTCGTGATTTCGGTACATCGCTGTGTCACTCTGTTAAATCCAAATCCCGTGTAACATCAAATATCTACAAATAAGGAAATTTGGTATTAAACATGAAGCCCTCCTTATGGAGAGTATCTCAAAGAATTTCTCAGAGCGTATGGGGCTCTGGCACCCCTCCAGCCTTAGGAGGCTTGAGGGCCTCTGCCAAGCACAGCTGGCAGTTGACACTTAGAGGGAGCATTCCTTCCCAGGAATTACCCAAATCACTGGAGCTTGTGTTCCAGTCGCAGTGACTTCCTTGAAATTTATCTTCCCTAAGAAAAGTAGACGTGTTTCTTGTCCCACATGTGAGGAATGAGACAGATGTTCCAAGAAATCAGAGAGAATTACTTATGGCTGAGGTTTGCAATGGTATAACACAGAATTACGAGGATCCGGCAAATGTGGCTTCCGTGATCAGCTTTCTAACTGTAGAGTATTCAAAGCCAAGGTAATATGTTCTGTTTAAGAATATCAATGAAACTGAGAGAACCATGCCTTCATCAGTGTACGACAGATGCAAGGAGAGCTGTAGGGTCTTCTTTAACTTTGCTGCAGAATTAAGGAAAGAAATTGATGGATATAGATATGAACTTGCCATTTCTAGAGCTAAGGGTACAGATTCATTTTTCGGGTTTCTCTGAACCTTGAAACAGAATAAAGCCTTTTTCCCATACTTGGTCTTGCATAATATGCAGAGATTTGTAACAGAAATATAAAGATTAATAGAATGAATTATGATGGAAATTTATGTATGTAGAAGCACCAGAAATAACAATACCAACCAAACATTGAAGAATGTTATATATTGATAACCAAGGACGTGACTAATATCAGTCAAAGGGGTAAACACCAAGGAATGGGTTGTTTATATCAGGACCAGGCGGCCTGAGCTCTGATGAGCCTACATCATGACAACTCTTCAGCAGAAGACTCAAACTCATAACAGGAGGATGGCAGCAAGGTTACAGCAAGGCCATAGCCACAAAGACGCCCAAACTCAGACCATGGGTAGCAACCTTCCCTACAGTTTATGGAGGAGAAAGTAAGCAAGATTCTCAGGCAAAAGTCGATGCCGTGGTAACTAACTAACTCATAAAGTGTATAAAATGATGTCCAAAACCCATTGTCAGCAAGAGGAATCCAAGAGGTCTAGTTAGGAGTTGACAGCTGATGTCCCTTGTCCCCTCTGTCATGTGTAGGTGAAATTGGCCAGACCACTAGGACGCACACATTTTGCTGCAAGTGAATGTGTGGGTGTAAGACAGTAAAATCTCTGAGATAATAAATATAATGACCAAAATTGGTTTTGTTTAATGTAAGTCATCTTCATCCATCTGGTTTTACACTGATTTCTGTTATATTAAATTTCTGCAGTCACAGGAATATTATATTAACAAGGTGATTGCTCAAGCAGTCAGCATTGCAGCAGCACTTACTCTGTTTTTATGCTTTTAATTGGTTGGATTTTGTAAGACACCACAGCTTTGTTTCATTGCAAATTTATGAAGGCAAATACTCTTGTGCAAGTTACAATATTATAGATTTAAGGATAGCAATTCAAGCTTATTTATGCCGAATGTAAAGCATACATTCTTACAAGCTGTCTTCAGAGCTTTCCCATGTCTGCTAAGCGCTGAAGCCCCATCTTGGAAAGGCTGAAAAATGTATCATGTATCTGCATACGTATATGAAATATTTTCATATTCCTTATGATGGAACTCAGGAGATTCTGATTTAGAAATGTTTCATTTATTTAGAAGTAAATACACGAGGCATCTGAAACTATATTTTCTTAGTCAGAAACTATGCAGTAAGCCAACAAAAAGTATATAGAAACTTTCCTGTAACCACTTTTACAACATCATTGACAATGCTTTTTATTATAGATGAGCCTGAACTAAAGTGGAGACATGATCTGAACTCTAAAGTTCTAGCTTTTGTCTCCATAAGGGACAAATCTGAGCACCAACTATCTTTCTTTGGCTTACATGAATAGGAAATTGGGAGGAGCTACTGGATTCTAGTAGTCAGGACTGAGGAGTTTGCTTAAAGTACCAGCTGGTCCTGAAAGAAAAGAGAACTGCATTAACGTAAGAAAAGGTGTTGTGAATTTCCTTTAATACAAGGGTGTCTTCCGTGAGAAATTTCTCCAAATAGGCTTTTACCTTGAAGACAGCGGTGTCCATTCCCACACTTAAATCTTTCTTTTTTGTTTTGCCACATGCAGTGGCAGAAATGCTCAGTGGAAGTTCACCTCCATTTTAAAACGGAGGCAACTACAAACCTCATACAAACTAGTCACAGCAGGTGGCAACTTTTCACATCTTATAAGTAATTTCCCTAGATTTTTTTTATGAATGCTTGAACACATTAGTAGCTTTCAGCAGGGATTTCACTGGCTCTTTTCAAGGGCATAGAGACAGTCATGGGACAACATGGACTGATAAGAGAAAAGGAAGCATAGGAGAAAACTACAAGGTTCTGCACAAGGTAATGGACTTTTTTTTTTTTTCCTGTTTTCCAGTGGGTGACAAAGAGCAGCATAATCTATGCTGCTCAGGACTTTTATGGTACTGTTCACTTAATCTCCAGTGATTTGTGGATACACACATCTGGCACAACATTTTCTGCTGAGGTCCCCAACAGCTAAAAAATATAAGGCCTGCCATTGTCTCCAGTTCTTGGTAAATAGATGAATAGATGAGCTTAAATCTTCAAACTAATCCTTTTTTTGTTTGTTTGTTTTTCTTAAGTTACTCTCTAATTCCATTTTTTTATTACTCTTCCATTTTCTCAGAAAGACAAAGGTGTTGCTAAATAGGAATTTAAAAGAAATTTAGAAATCCAGTGGTAGAGTGTTGCTAAAAGAACAAGCTACCAAGAATCTCTAGGAAAAATTTTGACTAATTCCAGGAAATAACATTTCTGAAGAGCGCAGAGCTCCTTCCAGAAGACAGTGAGAACACTGGGCTCCTCACTGTCATTTCCTGGGTTACTTAACCAAATATTGAAGAATATATTTCAGAACCTAGGAGTGGCCAATGGGCCCATCTGATCCAGTATCCTGTCTCCCACTGAAGGATGTTAGCAGACACCCAGGGAGGAGTAAGACCTGGGCAAACATGAGTGATATTTGTGAATATTCTCTAAACCTTTTACTATTCAGGGTATTTCCTGAACCTGATGAGGCTTGTATATTAAGTAACCCTACATGGATCTGTCTTCCATATGCTTGCTTAGGCTCCACTTGAAAGTTTATGGTGGCAGTGGTGGGGTTTCAGCTATATAGCATATGGATTTTCTTTTTATCTGGCTTAAAAATATGAATAACTCCAAAGCTGCATGTTTCAGTTTCTGAAAACTCTTGGAAGACTAATTCTGAGAGAGATACAGTGACTGGGATGCGCTTTTGTTTTGCAAAATATAAAAAGCAACACCCCTCAGTCATTACTTCTAACAGTAATGTCACAAATCATGTATTTGTTAAAAGTTCTCCTCTTGAGGGCAGCAAACATTCAGAACTAAAAGTTGTTCGTGTTTCTTAATGGTGCAATAAAGAATATCCTGAATTTGAGATAGACCAGGTTTAGTCTGACCATTGGCGACCACAGTTGAGCATACAGCTGCTGTGGTTTTAACCTGGCAGGCAGCTGAGCCCCACACAGCCGCTTGCTCACTCCCCCCCAGTGGGATGGGGGAGAGAATCAGAAAGGTAAAAGTGCGAGAACTTGTGGGTTGAGATAAAGACAGGTTAATAAGAAAGAAAGGAAAAAAAGAAAAAGACAAGAAAAGAAAGAAAAAAAAAAACAAGCAAACAAAAAAAACAAGTGATGCAGAATGCAATTGCTTGCCACTAGCTGACTGATGCCAGCTAGTCCATGAGCAATGGCAGCCCCCTGGCTAACTCCCCCCATATTTATTGTTCAGCATGACACCATATAGCATGGGATATCCCTCTGGCCAGCCTGGGTCAGCTGTCCTGGCCGCGTCCCCTCCCAGCTTCTTATGCACCCCCAGCCTCCTCGCTGGCAGGGCAGCATGAGAAGCTGAAAAGTCCTTGGCTCTGTGTAAGCACTGCTCTGCAACTACTAAAATATCGGTGTGTTATCACCACTATTTTCATCATAAATCCAAAACAGCACCATATGAGCCTATATGAAAAGAATTAACTCCATCCCAGCCAAAACCAGTACAACAGCTCTACCAGCAGCTCTACAGCTCTTACATTAATGGACAAAGCCTGAAAGTTTAAGTGAAAAATACAGCTTATGAAACCAAGGCTTAACCTTATACTGAGAAGTAGAAACACACCCACTGTAAGTAAGGTCAGGAGAAAAAATGTGGACATCTACTAAACTTTAATAATTTTTCTTTTTCTGTGCATTGTTGCAACTAACGCCAGTTGTGTGTGTAAAGTTTAAAATGAGCTTTTTAAATATGGCTTCGTAATCATAGAATTCAACCAAACATTGTGTGAGAAGCTCAGGAGCCAGCCTTTGGCAGCACTGGTGATTTATGAACACGTTCAGATGTTCAGACATTCCCAGTTGAGATAAATCACATCTCTGGCTGTATTCTGTCTATGTATTTAGCATGAACATAGTGCAATGCCTTAAAAAGGAGAAAAGGAAAGAACTGCAGACAAAATAACAAAAACTACTAACGTGTGCTGGGTCTGCCTATATATTGTTTGTGTCTCCCATGTGCTTCATCCTTTTGCACAGTTTCATGCTGCAAAATAAGTAAATGCAAATGATTGCAGGTATTAGTAGGTCTGCAACACATTTCAGGGCATATTTCTGCACCTCAAAGCAACACCTACTGTTGCTACTTCTTGTGCTCGTGCCATGTACTGCACCAATGATGGGCAAACTCTCTTATCTGTCATACCAAGTTCCATGCAAGTCTAAAGGAACAAATGTTCTTTCCTCATTTATGTGGTAAGTAAAAAAAGCTATCAAGAAGTGTTTGAGCTAGTGCTGTATTTACTACTTCAGATAACTGTGACTTTTGTGTAATCATCGAATGAAGCTAGATAAAAGAGTAAATTAGACAAATCTAAGCGTAACATTTCGTGCTGCCAATGCTATGAATGTACATTGACATATCTCATTTTACCGTCACATTGATCTTATTAATAGCAACTGTGATTCAGAACTTTTCTCTTTGCTTTTGACCCAGAAAGTAAGCCTGACCCAGGAATGACCTGCTTCCCTTGAACTTACTTCATGTGCTAGAATACATAATACCCTCAAACCAGCGCTCACAGGAACAATGGAAAGAGTTTGACTGCCTTCTGTTCTTTTTGTGGCTTAGTTCCAGTTCCCAGAAAAGCTGGATATCGTTCCCAGTGTGGTGTAACTGTTTTGCACTGAACTACACACTACAGGAGTACTTGCAGTCTTATAACAAGAACATATAGTCTAGATGTGTTATCCAAACCCTGTATCTCAAATCCCCAAGTAATTTACATGTATTCCATTCTTGGTGATCTTGATCAGTTCATCATAAGGCAGAGGAAACTTGGGGAAGTCATCCTCAAGGAATACAGCATAGTCCAAAAGAATGAAACTCATTCATGGCAGTGAATGTTTCATGACTTTCCTGGAAAGGCTGTCAGAGGCTTTTGGTAGTTTCACACTGATGGCTAGCTAAGCTCCACCACACTACTCTCTCACTCCCCCTCCTCAAGGTAACAGGGGGAGAAAATATGATGAAAAAGGGCTCAATAAGGACAGGGAGATTGCTCACCGATTACCACCATGGGCACTCCCCTCAGCATAAGGGAGACTACTGCAACTTATTGCCTATTGATAATAGGCTAGAGCAGGGAGAAGCTAAGAGCAAAATAAAAACACCTTATCCCACCCACCATCTTGCATATCCTCCCCCCAGGTACTGCAGGGGAAGGGGAATGGGGGCTGCGGTCAGTCCCTAACGCTGCGTCTCCGCCGCTCCTTCACGGTCACTCTCAGCCCCTGCTCCACGTGGGGTCCCTCCCATGGGATGCCATCCTTCCCGAACTGATCCTGCGTGGGCTTCCCACAGGCTGCAGCTCTTCCAGAACTGCTCCCATATGGGTCCGTACCACGGGGCCCATCCCTCAGGACCAAACCGCTCCAACATGGCTCCCCCACGGGCGGCAGCTCCCGCCAGGCCTCCTGCTCCTGCGTGGGCTCCTCTCCACAGGCTGCAGCTCCGGCCTGGGGCCTCCTCTTGTGGGGGCTCCCATGGGCCGCAGNCAGCCCCCTGCTACCAAAACCTTGCCACATAAAACCAGTACTGGCTTATGAAGGAGACCTGACCACGCAGGTTGTTTTGTATGGTGAGCAGGGTAAACTGCATGGCTGGACTTATTCCCATTGCTTTCTGGGATGGTGACTCTTGTTAGCAGCCATTTCAACTTGTTTCTTGCCTGTCTGTAAGGCTTTGTTGTTGGATCATGTGGAATCCCCTCCTGACCACGCCATCCTTTGAAAAAGTCCTTTGGAGTTGTAGCCACATAGCCCCTGTCTGATGTATGGAAAGGTTTCCTGTCTTTTCCCAGGCTGATCTCTACTCCACCAGAAGAGCAACTTATCCTGACTAGCCAAGAGAGGAAAGGTTTTTGCCCATGTGCTCTTATGTGCCCAGAAGTATTAGATCAATAAAACATTGTACGTCTGCTTGCTGTCATATACAGCAAGCTTCAGTATGGTACTTCTGCTTTCAAAGGTTTTAACCCCCCATATTTTTTCTGCATATCTTACCATTTTATGTTCCATTTGACTGGGTTCATAAATGGCGTCACCCACTGCTCCCATGCCAAAACCAAAAGTTCACTTTGCCCATATGAACATCTGTAAATGCCTTCTGAATTGCTTCTTCCCTCCTTTACAATTGTAACATTTTTTTTTTCTCAAACACAATTCAGAATTATGTACACAGATATATGTGCATCCTTCTTAGATGGATATTTCAAATCTCATTAAGATGCACACCATTTAAATAGAAAATAACAACATCTGATAATATACAAAATGTCTTTCAGATTAGCCATGCAAAATATATAGAAATAATTAACTTTGTGGCCACTAGATGTGACTGTTGCTCTGTGTAAACACAGCTGAAGCATCATTCATTGCTGTGAATTGAAGTCCTTTGAATGTTATGTGGGATAACTCTATAGCTTTCTACCATTGTCCTTAATTCTATAAATTGAACCTTCACTATTTATTTTAAAAATTACACCTTAGAAATTTCAGAACAATGAAAATACATGATTTCATCATTCTGAAATCTAACAATTAGATCTTTGTATTAGAATAAATACATTTTCTCTAGGAAAATAAATTGTTAGTAGAAATAAATAAATAGATCTTTGCACTTAAGTTCTGCTAGATGCTCTTTGATTTAACACTCAAAATATTTTGCAGTTCAGATAACATTGGGATATTAGAAAGTATGCCTTTTCAATTAATAATTTCTTTCCTTCAAAATAACCATTGGGCCTAATTTGTAATAAATTCAATAAATATATTGATTTTTTTTTTTCAATAACACATCAATGGGATGCCTAATGCTTATCTGTCCTGTCCAGTTAACTAGCCCAAAATGTCCCCTTGCATCAAAGTCTGCTGCTTATCCTTGCCCATGAATCTATGACGAATATAAGCATGATCAGGAAAGTGGAATCACAAAGTGGAATTGCAAGTCATTGTGAGGTGAAAAAAAATCCAGAATGGAACTCCAGGACTTTTGAATCCTCAAAAACAAAGGACTGTCTGGAAAAGAGAGAAATGAGAAGGATAAGGCAGAAGTCTATAAATGGGTGTATGCTGATGGTGAATAGGATGCAGTTCTCCACTGTATCTTCCAGTACAAAACCTAGCACGCAGTATAATTAAGCTGCAGGATCCTTTTTTCATGGGATTTTGTGACTACTAAAAATTTATGGGTTCAGAGAGACCTTGTAGTTCTCAGTCAAGTGACCATTATTAAATGCTTATTTAATATGTACTATTAATATGTACTAAATGCAGATCGCTTAGCTGCCTTAGAATTAAGATTTGTGTAGCCATATGGTTAAAGAAAGATTGTGATGGAGTATTAGAGACATCACAGACTACATACAAGAACGTGGCTTCCAAGATAATTTCCAAGGCCCCTTTCAGGAAAATAAGTAATTCTGGTTCTCCACAAAAAAAAAAAAAAAAAAAAAAAAAAAAAAAAAAAAAAAAAGCTGTTTGTTCTTTCAGTTGGAAGTGACTGCTTGATCCAATTCTCCTTCCTCCCCCTTTCAGTGTTTTAACTGCAGTCAATTTTTTAATATATATTTTCTTTGAACATTAAATTTATCCTTTAAACAAAGAAATATAATACCTGTCCACATCAATGTTTGTTTATTTGTTTGTAATTTTTTTCAGTATTTACTAATCTTTACCTCTGCATGCACTCTTACATGTGAGAACTTACATTGTCTACTGTCCTAAGGGAGTCACTTCTTTATGGACATTGGTCAGATTATTAAAATACAGTATTATTACATTTGTTTATCTCCTAATCCTCTTGTATTTCAGTTTGCCCAGCTAGAATGTCAACCAAATACCAAAACTATGCTATTTTACCAGCAAAGTATTGTCAACCTCAGAACCAGTTTTTCTCAAGAGAAATACCTGTTTGTCCTCAGCTTTTGTATAATGTTATGTGGCTGTTTTTTGTGACTGTTAAATATTACAATAATACATTATTTGATATGAAATGGAGTTCAATCAAATGATAAAAGCATTACTAGCACGCTGGAAACATTTGAGTCATTATGGTAGTTTTGTCATAAGATAAATAAAAATATGTATAGATCAATTTGTTAATAGTATTTCAGGTAAAGCTTGGTGGAATCAGAATAGCTTTACTTCACTTAAAGCTTGCTGGAATTAGATACAGTTAATGTATCTATAATGTATAATTCTATACCTGTCACAATAACAGGCTATAGAAACAGAGAGATAAACATAGGAAAAAAGTAGATCTCACTTTTCCTCACTACTCTAGGAGATAAATAATAGTTCAGGACATTTTTTTTTGCAAAAAATGCCTCATATATATATTTACATTGTATGTATACAATGCATATATACATTTGTAGTTTCTACATATATATATATAACACTTTATATATGTATATAAACATACATACGCACCACACATATGTACTCCATTTATATGTATACACCACTTGTAGATATAAGTTATATGTATAAATACATACATACATACATATACATATAAAATGACAAGTCATATGTTTGTATTGTTATTTGAAAATATCTGAATGAGAGAATTATAGTGAAAAAGTCCAGGGGAAGAAGCCACCAGAGTTACCTGCTGTGGCCTTGAAAGTGAAGTAGAACAAAAAAAGGCCATCTAAGGCTGCCCTCCTTTTTGTGCAAAGGTGCAGACAGGAGCTGTACCGCAGTGGTTTCTTTCTAAAATAGAGTAAATGAAACAATTTAATAAGCAATGGCATTTGTAGATGATGCCACTAACAAACCAGAGAGTTCTGGCCATTGGAGGAGCACTGGCAGTGGCCAGCAGCAAAGTGATAGCGACAGAAATGGTTGTTCATCGGGGCCATGGCCACTTCCTGCAGGAAATCTCCTGGGGGAAGCCCTGCTGTGCAACAGGGCTGCAACAGACACCAGAACTACCCAGGAAGGGAATGGGGCCACCACGAATTGTCCATTCGGCAGGGATGACGGACAGAGCTTTCTAACATTTGGGGCCCAAGTTTCAATGAGAAGTTGTATATGGAGTAGTTGTGTATGGAGAGAGGAGGGTAGCACCTGGCAGTTCAACAGCAATTTGCAACAAGGGAAGGACTGAAAATGAGTGAATATTGCCTTCTTCTGCCAGGAGAAGAGAGCAGTAGGCTCACGGACTAGCAACTGCTTGGGTTTCCTAGGCTTCAGCAGGTTTACCAGCCTTCTCTTAGCCATGTACCTCCCAAATAAAGGTCATGTAAAACCCTTTGTTTAGGCTCATTGCCTACGAATGGGCAAGTTATTGCTCATTCTGTGTGCCCAGGTGGTGCAGTTTGATCTGCTGTGTTTCTGGCTAACAGCTTGAGCTACTGTTATGATGGCATTCTTAGAAGGAGGCTGTAGTGAGGTGGGGATTGGTCTATTCTCCCACGTGTCCAGTGATAGGATGAGGGGGAATGGGCTAAAGTTGCACCAGGGGAGGTTTAGGTTGGATATTAGGAAAAATTTCTTTACTGAAAGGGTTGTTAGACATTGGAACGGGCTGCCCAGGGAGGTGGTTGAGTCACCATCCCTGGAGGTATTTAAAAGACGTTTAAATGTAGAGCTTAGTGACATGGTTTAGTGGAGGGCTTGTTAGTGTTAGGTCATAGGTTGGACTAGGTGATCTTGAAGGTCTCTTCCAACCTAAATGATGCTGTGATTCTGTGAAGACACCTAAAACCAAAACCCTGACTTTCATAGGGTTAAATATCGTCCTGGCAGGTGAGATAAGCCATTACATCGCAACAGCCATATCCAAAAGAGTCAGGAGTGACTCCTTTCAACATCGTGTAGTGTCCACTGCCATTCAGAAATGTGGGCAAAAAGAAAAGGTACTGTTGTTTTCCCATTGATAACATCAATGACTCCTTTCTCCATTTTATGGGCTCACTTAAAACTGCTTTTTCAAGGGTCACACTGTGGATCTCCCAACCTTGTGTGCAGTAAGGTTTGCTCTGTCACCAGGTCAATACTTTTTCCTTTTCTGCCAGCAAGAGAACTAAATACAATCCCAGCACTTCCTGTAGTATTTCTCAGTCCTGCCGACCAGGCCCTTTGAAGCCCTACTAGAACTAGGTGAATCACTGAAGTGGCAACTTTCCATCTGTGAACAGTGTTAAAAGGCCTGAATGAATTATTTAAGCACTGCTGGACATTTAAAATATCCAGGGCTCATCACCTGGAGCAGTGAAACCTGGGCTGTCAGCTGGAGCGGCTCAGAAAGAAGCACCAGGCACCAGCCGGCTGTATTACAGGGGCTGAGGACTGTCACCTCCGGGTAGAAATCCGCTCAGATCTCAGCCTGCTGCCTCGCGGCTTGGAGCTGACGCACAGGCTCATGGCAGCCTTCCAGCCTGCACCATGACACTCCTCCGAGCGTGGTCCGCCAGCAACCTGTGTGGGCACACCGCTCGCCTATTTTCTGAGAAAAGGCGTAAAATGAATTAGTAGTTATAAATGCATGCTTCTTAACCCCGAGACTTCAGGTATGATTCCTTTTCATTCAGTCTGGTATATGTAAAATTGAATTTCTTGTCTTTTAATATTAAGCGTGAAAATTTTGGCAGTGCTCATCATCTGCAAGAGCACAGGTAACCACATACTATTAAAATCAGTGGCAATTGTCCTGATGTTAACAGTATTCAGAGTCCTGCCCATCACCTTCACCTTGTCTCATTGTTTACATAAAATAGAATTGTGTCTAATGACCTTAATGTGCTTCAAGGGAAGTTTCTTTTCTTGTTTGATTAACCATATTATCCCTTCTCCCTTGAATTTACCTGAAATTACTGAAAGCAATAGCAGAGTACAAAAAAGGCCAGGAAATTACAACAAGCTGTGCACTAAAGTACGTTTCTAGGTACTCATATTGGGTACCTAAAGTTAGGTGTTTTATGTTCATTAAGCATAAAAGGTCTGATTTTAAATATTACTAGCTATTTCATGGATCATGAAACCTTTGTGCTCACAGTAACGCACAGTTACACAGTCAGGAGGTGGTTACCGGTACGTTTTCATAGTATACTCAAAGTGAGTGAATAATCCATCCCACAAGGATGTCCATGGCTCTCTTAAGAGTAAGGGTAAGTAAAATGGCTTACCTGTGCCTCCATGACTCCAAGAAACTACAGAAACCAACTGTTTTTCAAAATGTTGCAGGTCACCAGACCTCTGTTCAAAACCATACCAGGCTGGAGGGATTTCAAAGGAACCAAATCTATTGGAAAGAATGAACTTTCCAAACATTTATGGAGAAGCAGACTGCTTTAATAAAGTGCTTTTTCCCTGGCCTCAAGTTCTGCTCCTTCAAACCTGCATGCACTTATAAGTCTTCTGGATTTTTTCCCTCAGTGGGCTGCAGCCCATTACTGAGTTTTATTTGTATAAGTCAGCAGGGCGATGGGAAGTTACAAACAAAACAGAACAAAAACCACTGAAAGTGTCATGGACATGATGTCACAGCATCAGAGTCAACATGAAAATGGTCATACACCAAGAAACCCAACTTCTCCAGTATAGGAAAAGGGACTGGAACGGTGTAGCAAAGAGGGAGCTGGATGGCTTTTCCTTCCCAGCTAGAAGCTGGTAGCTGCCACAGAGCTGTAGAGATTTCTGTTTCAGAACATGTGGTAATGGAGAATTATACCTATGAGCCATCCCAGTGATGGCTGGTTGAACCTGTCTGGGATGGCCAGCTCCTCATGTTGCTGCACATGTCTCAGGTGAGTTTGCAGTACATCTCTGAAGTCCTTTTCTCCCCACCCAGCTCTCCTCTCCTCTAAGCCAGCCTAGCACCCCTGCCTGCTCAGTGCTACTGGATTCATAAAGTCTTCCCTAATTCATGTGAATCATAGTTAATAATACCTTTGTACTTACACAGCACTTGAATATTCAAAGCACTTTACAAATATTCTCTAATTAACTTTGAAGTGTTTCCTGGCAGCATCATAAAGACTAGAGAAGGAAAATGCTTAGGGATAGGAAAATGCTCTACCCATGCCTGTTTTTTTTGAAAATAGTCAAAAACAGGGGCATTAGTTGCTTTCTTTGGAGACTTTTGTAAAAAAAAAAAAAAGATCACCAACATCTATTAGTACCCTTCCTTCTTATACTTCCCACCCCCACCTTCCAAAATCTCCCAGAATTTTACAAAATGTCAACTAATTAGATATTGGTATGCATCTATACCACCCTCTGTAATTCCTCGTCTTCCTTCTGGCTGATGGAGTGTCATCTGCACTGTAATTTGACTAACTGATAGTATTCTGTCTGATTATACAGCATTAAAGAAAAGGATTGGGAGAAAGAGGACAGTGAGCAAAGCAAAGATGAGGTATCTTTATAAAAACTGCTTGGGGGAGTTGTGGGAACAACTCAAGTCCATTAAGTGAAATTATATCTTCCAGGTGATAACCAGAATCAATAAAGGTTTTTATTTCAAAGGCAAAAAATGAAAGTTGAAAGCATCCCTTTCAGAGAAATGGGTTTTAGGGTGTGTTCCTTATATGGATAGGGTGAGACACTGACAAAGCAATCCTAAAGCACTGATGCACTTTGCCTTAAGCGGTCTCAATAAACTTAGTATCTCTCTGCAATTAGCTTTTAAAATGAATGCGCTGATTTTTTGGTTAAATTACCTTGGATTGCAGTTAGGTGAAATCCATTTTAAAATCACTAGGCTAAAAGTCACTCATTTCTCTACATTCAAAACTTAGTTTTCACATGATGGCATGAATGTTTTTAAAATCCTCCACTGCCAACTGAGAGGTCTTGCTCCCTTTTCTGTCTGCCTTACTTCCTTCTCCGTCTTGCATGCTCCTCCCACTGAGCTTTAGGAAATAAATTCAGTATTCTAATCCAGTACAAAGCTAACCATTTTTTTTTTTTAATATTATTATTATTATTATTTTATTGTGGGAAGGGATCAGGAAAGAGAAGTGAATCCTTTCCTTTCTGGTCACACAAGTCATTACAATTACATTAAATCAGAGCAATTAAATCATTACATTAAATCAGAGCAACTGCCTGGGAAACCACAGCCTAACATAAGGGATGAACCCTTGAAGCCAAGTACAATACAGTTGTTGCTGAGAAGATGTCCAGTGGGATTATATGGCAGATGCTGATCAGGAGCCCTGAGAGCTACAGCTCCTGACCCCTAATCAGGAGGGAAAAGAGAGTTTCTGTCACGCAGGTGGCATTCCCCATGGTTACCTCAAAAACTTGCCTATATGATTGAGTCTTATGCTAGTGTTCATTGAAAAACTTGTTTAAAATTGTCAAATGAAGTATAATCCTGAGCTCATACTAGCTGACAAGATTAAGTCCATGCTGTGGTTAAGCATGGTCCCACATCCTTTTTGATGTGAGTGTGTCTTGTGCCTGCACCAACCCAGTACCACTTGAAGGTTTTGAGGAGCTTCAGGGCATGTTAAAGGGGAAAGCCTGGGCCTCCACCGCCACTCGGCCTGGTCTTTGCCTTCCTTACAGTGTGAATGGGATGCGTTCTGTGGGCTCAGCTCGATCTGCCCTTCACCCCATCTGTCCTGCAGGAAATGTCACATGCTGACACAAGGCAGATGGACCAGCCCAGGGCCTTCCAGATGAGGAGCTCTGGTCAACTTCCATCTTGTGACACTGGGGTAACAAGTGGGCTTAGCAGTACTATGGACAACGGGGATCAAACAAAGAGAAGACAGCAAAGCAGCAGCATGGTTTGCCAGCACGGGAAGAGAATGACTGCTTGCCAGACCTCTTTAAATTTACAAGGAATCACAAAGACCAGCTTTTTATTGCTTTAACCCTTTCCATGGGTATCTACAGACCATTAGTTAAACATGCTTTTTTATAAATTTTTTTTGTTTTCTTTTTTGGCACATGGCTCCTGGAGAAAGATTTTTGAATGTCCATACCATGAAGTTTGTTCCAGACCCCATTCCACACGTGGCTCTGTCTTTTAGGAACGATAAACTGGAAGAGAAATGGGCTTATTAGGAAGTCAGGCAGAGGAGGCACCCTGCAGTTTGCCTTGTAACCAGCCACAGCATTTACTGATTTTCTCTCTCACCCTGTCTTCTCAGCCACACCACATCATTGAGCCTGAGCAGGTCCCCCTCATCTTCTGGATCAGGTGCCTACAGAGGAATGTTGTTCCAGTGCTCCTGGACCTCACTAAAAGGGTGCTAGTCTATGCCAGAGCAGGCTTTGGCTCCAGGTGTGTGACATATGAGGAAAGCCAAGTGTTACACTTTATAAAGGGTAAATGTGGAGCAGCTTTAAATGATTAAACTCTTACATGCTATTAATGGGTTAACCTAGGAGATGTTATTAGTGCAAGGGCAGGTGAATAAAACAAACATATTACCTGCAGTTTTCAATATCTATTAAGAGAGGAACGTTCTTGCCTATGCAAGTGCGTCCGGACAGCCAGCTTACCTCTGCTTACGCGCAGGTTAAGGGCTGATAGGGCACACAGCGCAACAGCCTGGGTAGCTAGCACCATGATTTAGTGGCTCAGGAGCCATTCCTAAATCTTCTTTATCTAAAGAATGACTTCAAGTAATGCTAACATCAGCAAACGCTTTAGATTTTAGTGGTGTTTCTCTCAAGACTTGAGCAGGATGAATTTCTTTTTTCTTATGAGAAAAGACAGTATCAGTCTTTTGATGCAGTTTGCCCTCTCCCAAATAAACCCAATACGGGTGCTGAACTCATTTCAGATCCCTGCTCTTCAGCAGGCATGGACCATTCATCCTGGACTACAGGGAATGTAGCATACACCATCTCTGAACCACAATTAGGAAAATTCATACCGTATACAGTGTGCTTCTGCTGAAGCCAGTAGCAAAATAAATGACTGAATGAATAAATTCTCTACATCAGTGGAGACCAAATTATCTAACAAATTAACAACAAATACCTTGCTAAATTAAATCTTGTTTTCTTCAAATAGCCACAAGGAGTTAGAACATACAGCAGCAAGCTAATTGCATAGAAACAAAGACATCTTAGGCAAATGCCAGCTATAACAAACAGAGTGTTGTTTAACATCCTGATACTCGGATAAGAGTTTATGAGTATTATTCATACTTTACGTAAGCATTCCCTTTTCTCTATAAAGGAAATCAAAGGCAAGATTCAGGCCAAAACAATGCTTCAAGACAAAATTATTGTACTATTAAAATAAGATTTTTATAATGAAAGATGATTATATCTTTCTCTGTAAATACCCGCTTCCTTATAGTAAGGTACAACCTACCTCTCCCAATATTATAGTGCCTGCATCTTTTTTCTCTCTTCCCTCATGTATACACATATACATGTATATGAATGCATTCCTGATCTGACATACATAGAGACGCTCTTGTACACCACTTCCTCACCTCCTCTTGGGCTTTTTCAACTAATGGAGCACTCTAGCATCCGTAGGCTGAGATGAAATATTCAACACCTTCCAGAGGTTACGCAAGCCTTTTTTATATGTAATTAAACTCCTGTGGTTTACAAGGATTAAAAAATTCATAAACACTTCAGTCCTTTTTGTTAAAGCTTCTGCTAGTACAACAGAGGCACTCCAAGCAAATCTTCTGTACAAAGTTTCTCATGGTGCCAAGGAAGGTGTTCTTCCTTTCCTCCAGAATAACTAACATAAAGAGACTGACAGGAAAATTAGGAGTCTTTTGTATTGCCTTTTTATTATTATTATTATTATGGAAGCAACAGTCTCTGAAACAAGTTGTTGGTAAGCAACTATACAACTGATTTGCTGTATCCTTTGTCCCCTCCTTTGTTTTTCCCCAGGATGCTCAAGCCTGTGATGTTTACTTGCAAGAGGCAGTACTACTGTAGCTGCATATGTGCCCACTGACTCCCAGCTGTTGCCAATCTGAGTGCATTACAGCTGAATTCTGCCAGCCTTTTTCTCATTGGGAACATTAATTTAATGGTGGTCCCTTTCCAGATCCACCAATTTTCACATGGTTTATCACATAGTAGTCTTTAGTAGACTTCTCTTATTTTCTCAGGTCTTGTGGAAAACAGCCAGTGGGTTCAATGTTTATTGGTGGGCATAACAGACACCTGGACAGGAAGGCAGAACAATCTCATAAATTCCTTTTGCCCTCAGAAAGCCAACCTAGAAGAGACAGGATATAAAGAAGGGATATAAAACATCATGTTTCAGGCCAAGCTACAGCCATTAACTGAGAGAGCATGGGAGTAAGTGTCCTCCTGTGTATGGGCCATTCTGTACTCATACAAATGTTCTCTTTGTTCCAGTCACTGCTGCAAATAGGATACGGGTTAACTGATTTTATGGACTGATCAAAAAGGACAGGTACATTTCTGTATGTTATGCAGCATAAAGATTTAAAAGAAAAAAAGGAACAGGAGAGAGGAAAAAGCAAGGCCCAGGGCTGCCCTGCTCTGGCCAGCTGCCCCGCAAGCACTTGCTGTTTGCCAGGGGATGTCTGCTCCTCTGGATTGATAGGAGGCTGAGAAATCACCACCTTCCCTTTCAAGCCAGTACTCAGCTGGGACCTATTTCTGCCCAGCTGCTGCTTTTCCTGGAGCCTGTAATATTTAGGACCTCGACCAGTCTGTCAAATTTGATTGAAATTGGCCGGTAGGTTCAAAAATTATTAGACAGTGAACAAATGGAGAGATGAACACACACGTGGATAGGCAAGGCAAGACAAAAATACCTCTCCTCTTGAATCTACACCTAATCAAAGTTTAATTAAAGTTTCTCATGAAAGTCACCTGGATGAGAATCCTGATTTATGCTTCCATGATTTAATCATATCATCATCTGACTTTCTGCCTGAGAAATATAAGTATTATTGTAAGAGTATAGAAGCCCCACCAAATTTCTTACCTAGGAGTCAGAAGTCCTCAGGTGCTGGATTTCCAAGCTCAGAATAATATTTTTGCAGTAAGAGTACCATGAATTTTATTTCCTCCTCTCTGTTGCTTTGCCTACCATTACAAAGCTATATGAATGAAAACACTTTGTGTTTTCCTAGACAGTGTTATTCAGTGACTGCAGAAAAAAAAGCATAAGTCAGAGTGAGGTTCTGAATTTGGTTACTGGAAGCTGCTTCACTCTCTTCTTTTTCCCTTTTGGTTCTCACTCTTTAGATATCTTTTAAAAATCAGGTTAGTGCTCGTTTAAGAACCTTAGTGGCTTTCTCTGCAAGCAAGATAAGGACACAGTGTGGCCCCCCCAGTCAGGGGGTGGCAAGGATGTTGTTCTGCACAGGCGCCTGGGGGCAAGGTGAGAGAGAGCTAACGCTGGTGTAGGGCTCCTGCTGGAGCTCAAGGAGAAAGGCCTGACATTGTGACTTAATAAGATATATATTATGACATATATATGTATTATGACTTAATAAGATAACTGCTTTGATAAGACAGAATAAGAAGAGGAATATTGATAGCAAGTAAATCATATGCCCCTTCAGAAGCACCCCATGTTCGTGCAGCTTGGGTGCATTTCCCCAGTTGTGCTGTACTGGGCAGAGCAGATCCTGTCTGTGGAGAGAAGCTCTCCCTTGTTGGTCATTTGAGCTGTTGCATGGTGTCCTTACAAGAAAAGAACTCTGCTCCTCAAGGATGTTCACACAAGAACTTCTTGCCGCACTTTCAGAGAACGGCATGGCCAGGCAGGCAGCGTGGTCGCCAGCAGGGAGTGGGAGCTGCCTGCCGGCTCCCCTGTTACAGCGAGCTGCCTGAGCTTCTCCTATCGTCAGAGGGTGTGGGAAGCACAGCACGGGTCTGAAAATTGTATTAACAACGTATGGGCTTCTCAGGCCCTAAGCACCAGCCCCAACAGAGCAGCTGTGGCCTGTCCCAGGTCACTGACTCCCCTAATACTACGTCTTCCACAAGGCTCTCAGTACAGCTGTGTGTCTTTGCAGGTTTTCCTCTCCATCTTCCATTTAAAAATAAGCTGTTACATATAAAATGTGTATGAATCATTTAAAAAATGTCACCAGAGAGTTACATTAAAGGGTAGGGTAGCACTCTATAGCAACTCGAAATAAATCTCTTACCACGGAAAACTGCTGTAATGTAGAACAGCAATTACAAGCAAACAAAAGGAAACAACAAGATTCTTGAGTCTCCTGGCTGTATCTCAAAGCCTAATTAGTATATTCTCCAGCTACGTCAAAGAAGCACATTAATGAACCTCTGAATCATCTGTACTCCTCTGTGACTGATACCATGACTCAGTATTATCAGCTACAAGGGTCAGGTGGTTTGGTGGTAGAGACACTAAATTGCCAGCTACCTCCACATTCTGCCATGAACTTGCAATGGGCAGACTGTCATCTCTACACCTCAGTTCTTCATTGAAAGGCAGTGCTCATCGACCCTGTGACATTTATGTTACTCACAGAATGGATCATTCACTGCAAAGAGCCTTGAGCCTTGCAGAGTCTTCAAAGTAATTCTAGGACCTTGAGAAGGGAAAGAAAGTGTTCACAGCTGGGAGTCCCCAGATACTTTCCAGAAGTTTACCAATGAAAAAATTTTGGAAATGGTCATGTTGTAGCAGATGGAAAAGGAGGAGCATGGTTTTAGGGAAACAGCAATTAAGGGTTCATAGGGGAAAAACGAACAAAAGAAAGGGGAAGAAATAGTGAGCAGAGCTGAGTTTAAATCAACAGAGAAAAGACTGAGGTGATTCACCTCAGAAAGAAAATGGAGTGGCTATCAGATTACACAGAGAGAAACTAATGAGAAAAGTGAATGCAGAAATTCTGGTAGGGAAACCAGAAATGCGCGATGAAGGAATGGAGGAAGAACCTGCCTAAGATGGTTAATTAAAACAGAAATCCTCTCATAAGATACTGTGTAAAACCAATGTCCATAGAGGCCATCATACCCTGATCCTGATGACAAAGATACATTTTTGCTACTTTTTTTCTTGCAGAGGCACATCAATAATGCATATCTTAATTACATTCAACTACAGAACCTGTGTATTAGAATGGTACTGCTGCTTCGGTGATGAATAGAGAGGTCTGCCAATTTGTCATCTTGTGAAGTACAGTACTGGGAAAAGCTTAGCTTGGCTGTGTAAAGCTTCTCAGAAAGAGTGGTTAGGCATTGGAACGGGTTGCCCAGGGAGGTGGTGGAGTCACCGTCCCTGGGGGTGTTTAAGGAAAGGTTGGATGTGGTACTTGGGGACATGGTTTAGTGGGTAGTATTGGTGGTAAGGGGGCGGTTGGACTAGATGATCTTGGAGGTCTTTTCCAACCTTAATGATTCTATGATTCTATGATAAGGGCCAGTCTGTAAGAGAAGACTGGAAAATATATACTAAAAAATAATAAACTATATTGAACCTTAGGTCCTTAACATGAATACTGTGCTGAATTCTGGCCCTCTCATTACAGCTCAGATATATTGTTAGATGTAACAAAAGTACAAACAGTCCAGAAAGGAACAACCAAACAGAAGAAAGATGAGGTTTGTACAACACAAAACATTGCAAAGTCAAAGAGCGATTAACCTGAAAATTAGAAAAAGTAATGAAAATATAACATTTCAGGAAAAAGAACTATAACAGTTTCAAGAATTTAGAGACTTTGAACAAATTTATCTGATTTTCTAATTTTCTTTTAAATCCATCATACAAAGAAAAACTGAAACTGTCTTTATAGCATGTGTTTTTCAGTAGCATCAAAAATTCTGAACAGGTTTTGTTGCACATTGACACATATACAACGTACTGTGCTCTACTGCTAACACACTTTTTGCAATACAGGGATGGTAAGATTGTCTCCCCGAGAAGCTGTCAGTCAAAGTCCTGTTTACTCTACCATGTCATAAAATCCGAGTATAACAAACTTTTCTGTCAGTCTTAGGTTTTTACCATAGCTGGATCTGACACTAGTTCCCTATATAACAAATTTTGACTGTCAGTTTAGATATTATGAAATTTCCTTGTTTTGAAACAAAATTTGGGTAGAAATGTTGGCTTTTCATTTCTTTTAATTGTAAAATATAAGGTTGAAGCTTCTTCAACTACAAGTACTATAACTGGAGAGCAGTAACTGATTGCTTGTTGACTTCTGAAACAACCTTGCGTGGCAGGAATAAAAATTGCTTAGTGCCTTTCTTGTTCTCTTTCTTGCTTGACTCTAGACAAAGACACGTTGTTCCTCAGAGAGAATAGAATAGACAGCATCTTCTCCGAGGAACTGGTCTGTAAGTATGGAAAAAACATTCAGATACCTTAGCATAGCATCAAAATTTGAAATATTTAGATGCTATTGTATTTTTCTTCAAGGAAGAAAGACTCCTACTTAAAGGTGAAATACCAAGTGTAGACTGTATGGGTTACGGCTATGATGTCTTGTAGGAGAATTTCCACGAGCTTCTTCAGCACACGAAGATGTGCAGCCTGTGTTGGCCTTGAGGACATCTCACGGGGAGGGAGGAGTGCTGAGCAGTGGCTGCTTTTGTACACTTGTGCCTCTGGTCTCCGGGCCTCCCTCAAGCCCTCTGAACAACCTCACATCATGGAGCTTACCACAGGCTGTCCCCATGCCCTTTTGAATCTGGTGCTGTAGCGCAGGGCCCACACCCTCATGCACTGCACTCCTTTCAGCAGCTCCAAAACGCAAGGTGCAGTTTTTGTGTTTCTGGGTGCTAGTGATGCTAATCAGAGGGGCAACTGCCAGCAGGGACTCCTTCCCTTCCCTGCTGCACAGAAACATTGATGCTGGACACCTCACATCCCTACGGCAGCCAGAGACTGCCTCATGATGCCTGGAGAGCACCAGGGTAGTCCACTGTGTCCCTGCCCTCCACAAGGGGGACCTCATAGTCACTGACTTCATACAATGACAGACATCGCCAGGCAAGCCAAATCTGCCTGAGCTACCACAGATCCAGGGGCTGGATTCAGTTGCTCACACTTAATGCCACTTGTGATGCCCTAGGATGTCTGAAACTTCTCTGCAATGGAGGTAGATGTGATATCGGAATTGCCAGGGGTCCATGTCCTTTTCAGGGTGGTAGCTAGCAAGCAAGCAAGCGGGACACTCCCAGGCATCACAAATGGTGCTAGATGCAGGTGTGTGGGCAACTGAATTAAGTTCCAGATGGCGATGACATTAATTCTGACAAATGACAGACAGTGTCAAATGTGTCAGAAACACTGTTCAGAGCAGGCTGGAGGACACAGAATGACCTGACCATGGACAGTCAGCACACGATATTCTCAGGCTCCCTCCTCCTACTGTGCACTAACCCCTTGGCAGCCCCCATTACATCCAGATCTCTGCCAGAGGCAGAGACCCCTCTAATCCCACAGCCCAGTTTCCATATATGCCTCAACCCCTGCAAAGTCCAAGCCCTGGTAGGCAGCCAGACTGGCACTCTCTTTAAGTGGAGAACACTCCACGGAGTTTAGGTGCTTCATATGCAGTCAGAGGTACCCCATGGCAGAATGGCACTACAAAGCAGGACACCTACTTAATGACTACCAAAGGTTTTCCCGCTTCCCTTCCAGGATGTCTTCAGAGCCCTCCCTCACCTCCTCGCTCACAGCTAAGTGAAACCTTCCCAGGAGTTGTAGAGTCATGTCAGAGCTATATACAAGTGCTCAGAGCCTGTGCCATATTCCAGTTCCTCAGGCACAAGCAGAGCACCTGCAGCTAGGAAGTTCTTGTGTGCAAAGAGATGGTTGGAGAGGACACTACTTGTGACTGTTACCTCTCAGACAGTTTTTTGGGGCACAGTTTCCTGGCTTCTACACCATACTGTTTTCTCACCTGTTTTTCCTATGTTTCAGAAAGATATCTCTAGGCCATCACCCAAAGTCAGTATGGAAACACTGCAGAAAACTGAGCCAGTTTTCCTAGCTGTGCCATTCTACCACTGAGATGTCCCACGTGAGTAGGAGGAGCAGAGGAAATAATATGAGACATTATAAATCCTAGGCTTCATTTTTTGGTTGTCAGGCCAAGACCTTTGACATCAGCTCTGGATGGGGATGCCGTAAACCCAGTGGAGCAAACAGTGGAAATCTCTTTGTGAAGCTATCCATGTAAAGGGAACTTCTAGTGCTGAGGAGATCTTAGGGAAGCTGTTTTATGTTTTATGATGTTTTATCTTTTATGTTTGAGTCACCATCCCTGGAGGTCTTCAAAAGATGTGTAGATGTAGAACTTAGTGACATGGTGTAATGGCAGACTTGGCAGTGCTAGGCTAAAAGTTTTACTAGATGATCTTAGAGGTCTTTTCCAACCTAAATGATTCTGTGATTCTATGTCAGTCCTGTTAGTCTCCTTGCCAGGGATCTGGCTATCTAGTATTTAGTTTTACTTTATATCACTCCTCGAATAAAACTGTCTTGTAGTCATGTTTCTTTTCCTTTCATTCACAGACCGCAAGAACCACTGATCAGACACAAATGAGGTGTTGTCCTCTCTATCAGAATGCTGTTACTCTTATTTTACACCTCTGTTCTTTTCTTTCTGCTCTCATTCATGTCTGCTTTTTTTTTGTTGTTGTTGTTGTTGAAATTCCTCAGCCTCTACTTTCTACAAGTCTTTTTTCAGAGCACTTCAAGCATTTATCTTCATGTGAGATTGCACCAGAGTGATGTGAGGTGTTATCTCTGAATAATTTTTCACTTTAAGTAATCCATCATATGAAGTCAGACAAGGCAAACATAATGGGTTTTGTGTGGCAGGAAGAAAGTTCTGCAGTGGACATGGAACAAACTACAAAGATCATACAACAAGGCTTCTTGTCCTTTTTATGATCTATAACCTTGAAGATAAACACTAAATTGGCCACTCACTCCATATTGAGCTAGTAACACCTGTCAGTGAAGACAGTGGTGATTTTTGTGAATGGCAAGGAAGACACGGATAAATTTTATTTTTATTTTATTTTATGTTATTTTATGTTATTTTATGTTATTTTATTTTATTTTATTTTATTTTATTTTATTTTATTTTATTTTATTTTATTTACCTGTCAATAGTATTCTAGGTTCCAGGAGGCCAGAATTTTTGGTCAGTGAGACATGGTAGTAGGTATATGGCAGTGCAAAGGATTTCTGTGGGAAAATTACTGATGATCTCACACTATTTCATGTGGAGTAGAAGTCCACTAGAACTGACACAAGCTAGAAATAATGTGTCTTTTCTGTCCTGCGTGACTCTTCCTTCGGAACTCAAAGTACAATTAGGATAAAAAGTGCAGTTTACAGACAGGTAGTGTAATGATTCACTATTCAAGTGAGCAAGACAAAAAATGTTTCTTTTTTTTTTTTTTTGTAAAGATTGTTTCATTCTCGGCAGCTCTTGTGGTGCAGAAGGTCTCATTAATATTTGCTCTGTCATTCCAGTCTAAGACAAATATTTTAATTGAAATATTACACTCAATACAGTTTAAACATAAAACCAAAGAAGGTTAAAAACCATCTCCTGACATGAATGCTTTGATTTTAAAAATAAATCTTACTTGTAGAAATAAAAGCTATGTAAAAAATACAATATGAAACACCACTCCGTGCACATGAGAACATGCACATCTTGTACAAGTGCTGCAATTACCAATATCCTTCAGATTTAAAAGGATGAACTCCTCTGCTCTCTATAGCAATCCAACCTGAAGATACTGTTGCCCCCATCCACTGGGCAATGATGCAGGGCATCATTGTTGGACTAGAAGGCTGAAGACTTGCAGAATAGGTTTTGGATAGGAAGGGGTTATAGGGAGAGATGTTCCTTAATGCCCTGCAAGGAAATTGCTAAGCAGAGGGGAGAGTATATGAGAAGACACAGTGGATGACTTGCTCAGTGGAGACTTGGTCTTTGCATCCTTCTGTAGTCAACAGAGAGAGAAAGAGGGTCCTGCCAGGCCAGCTGAGAACAGGAACCTACCATCGTGTATTCTGCACTGCCCTTGCCTCTGCCACTTTAAGCTAAAGCTATGTGAAATCCTCCAAAAGAGAGGAAAATAAAGCAAAGAGAGGAACAAAGTAGGAAAATGGACAGAGAAAAATGGAGACAAAGTGTGAGGGCAGAAGGGTACTCACACAAGAAGAACCACAGTTATGCAGCAACTTAGCATGGGTTCTCTCAACAGGCGAGACCAGACTTAATCCTTTATATTGCAAGGGATAAGGAACCAACTGAGGATCTCGGATATCACATCAGTTTTAATTTGGAGCAGAAATGAATGAATGTTGCAAGCTGAACAAATGTAAAAAGGAAGTGTTCAGTGAGAGCAGCTAGAGGAACAGAAGATTACTGTAACCTTGGAAAAAGTAAAAATTTAAAAAATAAAAAAATAGACACGAGGTTTTGCTGGTGTAGATGTAAAGAAAGGGATGGGTTTACAAGGATGTTAGAGAAGTAAAGCTGCTCAAGAGAAGTATAAGAAGGGTCAGAGAACTACACAGATGGAAATTTGAATTACTGAAAGTGCATCAGAAATTTCAATGACAATAACATGAAAGAAGGGTAGGAAGAAAGAAAATTCAGTTTTAGTAGTGTAAAGCTGATGAAGTACAGACCTAAACATTGATCCCATCTCTGCGTCCAGAGAGTCATGGAACAGGACACACAGTGTGCCTAATTTAGGCTTTTAACTTGCACTTTAAAGTTAGGTAGGTAGTATTTCTTTCTGAAGGCTTTCAAAAGCACAATCTTCACTCCATTAGCTATACAGGAGGCTTATCCAATTTACAAAGACCGATGAACTAGGAACAGAAAATTGGGACACAGGTCTGGTTTCTAAGCTAGTTAGCCTGGATCCCCCCCCCACAAAAAATATTTAGGTGGAGCAGCAGACATAGGTTTAAGAAGCTAAAATTGTGTTTACACAGGCTAACAGAGTGCTTACAGAGAATAAGGAATAAAAGAGGCCACTCAGGAAGTGGGATTCCAGAAAAGTAGGAAAAATACAAATATATGCTGGCAATATATTGACTGAGGAATGAAGGGCATTGACTGAAGACTGAAGGGCATTTTTTTTTAGGACATTGAAAGGAGTAGTGAGCCAGAGAGAAGCTGATGGAAAGAGACAGTGACAAGAGCAGAGGAGATGCTATTGTACCTCAGTGACCCAGAAAGGTGATGATTCCTTCAAGCCAAAATTGGACCAGAGTTGGAGTAGAGTTTAGGAGAGGATCTCAAGTTTTGCCATTCATCAACTCTGTCAATAAATCAAGAAACAGTTGTAACTTAGTATTTCAATTGTGTTAGAGACAGTTTCAAGTCACATAAACTCAGATCTGGTTCTGAATTTCACTTCCCCACTTTTTCGGTATTTACATTTGGATTTGATACCGTATCTTTACTGCATTCAATGAAACTCAGATGTATATTGGTATCTGGAGATATTTCAGTTTCAGTAGTGTTAGGCTTCAAACTTAATGTTTATTAAAGAAAGCAATGTATAGGATTTATTTGAATTGCTACTTTTTTTTTTTTTTTTTTGCCAATTTAAGCTATGGCATAGTGAAATTCAATGAGATTGCATATACATTTGTGTTTATGAAGATATCTATGAAGATAAATGGAAGCTGATCACGTAGATCTGAGAGTAAAATTTGTGTGTAGCTCCATAGACACAGCTTTCTGCCTGAAAGCATTAAGGACAACTAAAAAATTGTAAAAATTGTTGTCCAAACAAACCAAAATTTTGTAAAATATAGTGGCACAACAACAACAAAAAATCTGTTAGATGTCTAATGCACCAGAAGTGATTACCATGAATGTGCAGTTTGTTTAAAAACCTATTTAGAAACTCAGCTGAACATGTTCTCAAGGCAGAATCATTCGCTATTCACCACTGTTATGGTGAACCGCAAAGTAGCAGTGCGTAATCACCTCCTGATCTGATATAAAAATGGGATTTTTTATTTTAAATAGAAGTTCTCACATTGCCTTCTCACCAGCAGAATATTTCAGGCAGTACTGCATACCATGGTGCTCCACACTGTGATCTGTAATATCAAAATTTGAAGTGAAAGAAAGGAGATTGATTCACATATCTCAGCTATAAAGCATATGTTTTGTTATTGATGATCTGACTCTAAAACCTTGACCTCCGTAGGAATACTGGCATAGGAAATTACATGGAATAGCTTTGAAACTGTGTTTTACAAGTGGAAACATTTTAGTTTCAACCTGAGGAAAATACATGAGATGAACAGGTCTTTTTCAAATTCTCCTGCCTATCTTACTTGTGTTTGCTTTAAAATCAGTCGGAAGTAGCTATATGATACATCAATTTTTAATCAAAAGTATTTTAGCAAAATATATTTGTTTGGGAAGCTACAACAAAATGAATTATACTGTTCTTTCACTGTACAACTTAAAAGAGAATACTTAATAACACCATGCAGCACAAATTGTGCTTACATAGAGATTTTCACAGAGTGTCTTAAGGAAAATTGCATATAAATAATGCAAAACCACAAATTTAGTTCATTCGGTGAAAACCAAGGAGAATAAATAAAATTTACATCTAGATTTATGTCAGAAATTGAATTAATAATACAAACCACAGTGGGCAACATGCTCCAGATGTGAGAAATAGTACCCCAGCACAATCTCTAGCTTTCAACTAATGTTAGCATGCCGTTAAAATAGCTGAAAAAAGTAGCACAGTTATAACCATAGTGACATTCTGCCACATATGTGAACAAAAGGTAGTGGGTTGTGCTAGATCGAAATAGAATAAAAGATTAAAACTAACATAGTGCTTTTTATAACAGACCTACTGCCTGAAAAAATGTAAGGATGAGGGACAATGTGACATGGTTTAATGGAGGACTTGGTAGTGTTAGGTTATAGGTTGGACTGGATGATCTGGGAGGTCTTTTCCAACCTAAATGGTTCTGTGATTCTGTGTGATTCTGTGACAAGATACTAAACCATGGTAATCTGTGTTGATTAACGTGTGTTAAGATACAGACTAAAAATTAACTAATAATAGCAATCCAGAAGTGAGTAAAGCATCAGTTGGTGCTTATATATTGCATGATTATACAAAGCTGAGTTTTAATCTCAGCAAGCCTCTGAGTCAATGATTTCCCAAATTGATTCATATGATATTCCATGGTTTTCTAGTTAACTTGTATTCTGGCATCATATAAATTTGATGTTATTGCTAACTGGTAACTGAGCAGTCATAGAATCATAGAATCATAGAATGGTTTGGGTTGGAAGGAACCTTAAAGATCATCCAGTTCCAACTCCCTGGCCATGGGCAGGGATACCTCCCACTAGACCAGGTTGCCCAAAGCCCCATCCAGCCTGGCCTTGAACACCTCCAGGGATGGGGCATCCACAGCTTCTCTGGGCAGCCTGTTCCAGTGCCTTACCACCCTCTGAATAAAGAATTTCTGCCTTATATCCAATCTAGATCTACCCTCTTTCAGTTTAAAATTGTTGCCCCTTGTCCTGTCTCTATAGGCAGTGGTAAAAAGTCTTTGTCTTTCTTTAAAGTCTCCTTCATATATTGAAAAGCCACAATAAAGTCTCCCCAGAGCCTTCTCCCCTCTGGGCTGAACAAGCCTTTCTTCATAGGAGAGGTGTTCCAGCCCTCTGATCACCTTCATGGCCCTCCTTTGGGCCATGGAGCTCCACATCTTTCTTGTGCCCTAGATCTGGACGCAGCACTCCATCTGGGGCCTCACGAGGGCAGAGCAGAAGAGGACAATCACCTCCCTTGACCAGCTGGCCACTCCTATGTCGATGCAGCCCAGCATGCATTTGGCTTTCTGGGCTGCAAGTGCACACTGCTGGCTCACGTCGAGCTTTTCATCCACCAGAACCCCCAAATCCCTCTCCACAGGGCTGCTCTCAATGAGTTCTTCTCCCAGTCTGTCCTCATGTCTGGGATTGCCCCAACCCGGGTGCAGCACCTTGTACTTGGACTTGTTGAACCTCATGAGGTTCATGTGGTCCCACTTCTCAAGCTTGTCCAGGTCCCTTTGGATGGCATCCTTTCCTTCTGTTATATCAACTGCACCACTCAGCTTGGTGTCATCTGCAAACTTGCTGAGGGTGCACTTGATCCCACTGTCTATGGCATTGATAAGGATATTAAACAGCACCGATCCCATGATGGACCCCTGAGAGATACCACTCATCATCAGCCTCCATCTGGACATGGAGCTGTTGACTGCAACCCTCTGGTTGCGGCCATCCAGCCAATTCCTTATCCACCATAACAGATGCAGTTGTCACACAGAAAATTCTTAACACTCAGTAGTCAGTAATTTAAATATAGAGCTTTAATTAAAACTTTTAACCCTTTGAACACATTTGGGAAGACATGCATTAGGAACCAAATGTGGAATGCTAAGCAGCCCAAACAATACTTCAGACATTGTTATTACGGCAAAATATTCTCTCTTACCTCCCAACCACCCCTTACTTGAGCTTTTCCATGGGAGCACTTACTTCATTGCTTTCTTCACTATGCTCAGATATATGACCTAATTGCTGCAAGGTAAAATGTTAGTGCAGATCTGCTGAGAAGCAAGAGCTATCCTAGACCATGACAAATACACATGAAGCAACTTGCTGCTATCCTTCTTCACGGTGGGCTAAGTTAAATCATATTGTTTCGCATTTGTCTTGAGCCAGGGCACATCTGTAGACTGTCACCATGGCTCAGCCATCATGCAGTTCCTGTGGTAATGTGATCAGGTAAGGCCAAGCCTGGAGACTGAAACTTCTGCACTCACTGTTGATCTGAGGTGACATCCACGTCAGCTTCCCAATTAATGTCACAAAGCAGTCCGGATTTCATCTGCTGGATCTGTTGCCTTCTCTTGCTAGTCAGAGAAATCACGGGTATTAAAGTTGAGGAAACTAACCATCAAACTAGGCCGTTGCTCTCCGAATTCCAAGAGTTGCTGTTAGAAAAGCAAAACAAAACAAAACAAACCAGCTAACACAAACCACCCCAAACCACAAAACTGTAGAAACAGAATGAAAGAAAACAGAATAAAACTTATTTTCCTTTGAGGCCAAATGAAACTGGAAAGCTGAAGGCATGAGGTTTTTGTACTGTTTTATCATTTGTTTGATGGGCTTCCTGTTTGATAGGTGACAGTATGTTGTTCGGTTAGGGTAGGATGGGATCATATGGATACTGGACGATTCTTTTTACTGCTCTTTAGCTCTGATATAATTGATATTCCTTGGGAAAAGTGACTTGGAACAAAATAATGTAATATTGGTGTTTAAGGGAGAAATAGTTGAAGTTCTACTAAATGTGAAATTATTGTTTGTCACAGTTAAATGGAATTTCAGTAATACAATGGCAATTAGTTTACTAAAAGGGAAAAGGATTTATACAGTAACTAATTAAAAGTTACATCAAAATGTCAATAAATCAGAGAAGGGAAGTGAAAGACCTTGTATCTGTATCAGTAGAAAAACAAAAGTAATCGATTAATTTTGTATGCAGTCATGCTTACACAAGCATACATTAAGTCAAACGTGAAATGCTCCTGTCTTGGGATATGCAACTTATTTTAAATAAAACCAATCTGCTTTGTTGTGTCAATGGGTGGTAATGCACAGGTAATGTGTGGCCACTTAGAGAATACAGAATATAAATTCATCCATCTCCCCAGGGCTGACACTTCAGCAGAAGATAAAATATACATTAATTAATTAACTGTAAATGTTGTGGTTTTTAAATGGATAAACATTTTCCATGGTTATGAACACATGCTGCATAAGCATGAATGAATCAAACAAAAGAAGTCAATGGAATCAACTACAGTTTATTTGACTTTTTTTCTCTATTTCTTTCTTTCCTTTTTTTTTCTTTCCGTGAAACTAGAAAGAAGAACTGCAAGTTTCAGTATTGACTTATTGTATTACTTTTGGCAATTACAGCTATATACATAAACATAGTTTTAAACAATATTGCTGGCTAATAACAGCCAATTAACTGCACAGTTAGCCAGTCAAAGTCATTCTTCTACCATGGTAATGTATTAAATGATTAGAAAACTGGTCACAAAAAGCGGAACAGACAGACTTTTTAAGCATAGCACTGATAATTAGCATTTTGGGAGAAACCAGCGTGTAAGATGCGTGCTTCTTGTACAGCATATTTCCTGATTTACTTATGGAGAGGTAAAGCACAGAGATGACCCCACCTGACATACTGCGTTCAGCTCTAGGGCCCCCAGCACAAGAAGGACATGGATCTGTTAGGGCAGGTCCAGAGGAGGACCACAAGGATGATCAGAGGGCTGGAGCACCTCTCCTATGAAGACAGGCTGAGGGAGTTGAGGTTGTTCAGCCTGGAGAAGAGAAGGCCCCCAGGAGACCTTACAGTGGCCTTCCAGTACCTAAAGGGGTTACAGAAAAGCTGGGGAGGGACCCTTTGTTAAGGACTGTATTGATAGGACAAGGAATAATGGTTTTAAACTAAAAGAAGGAAAACTTAGATTATATATAAGGAAGAAATTCTTTACTATGGGGGTGGTGAGGCACTGGAACAGGTTGCCCAGAGAAGCTGTGGATGCCCCATCCCTGGAAGTGCTGAAGGCCAGGCTGGATGGGGCTTTGGGCAACCTGGTCTAGTGGGAAGTGTGCCTGCCCATGGCAGGGGGGTTGGAACCAGGTGGTCTTTAAGGTCCTTTCCAACCCAAACCATTCTATGATTCTATGACTTTCCAGAAACCTGCTTAATTCTCTCATTTGAGGATGAGGATTTAAGTTTTAGACGTAAGTCCTGGGAGACAAAAGGCCTGGGTATTTGGGGAAATTTCTTCAAATCTCTAAGACCCAATGCCTTCCGGTTCCTCAGCAATCTTTGGAAAGTGCCAACTATATAAAATTAAACACTGGCAAAAATATCGTTCTTAAAAAAAAATCCTTATGTCTGATACTTACATGGTTGGTTCACCAGTAACTGGGGATTAAAAAAAACTGAATAGCTTTCTGTTGCATAAATTTTCTTCCAGCCTTCCTCTTTTTCCTCACACATTTAACAAATGTTATGCTAGCAAGATTTATAAGTTCATTAACACTTGGGTTAATTGTACCTTCATTAAAAATAGCAAGAGAAGCTTCTGGAAAAGTCTGGCCAATGGTACCTCAGTATAACTTTGCAGTTACAGTTATGAAAGCATGGAAGTTCCATGAGCTTAAACACTTAATTAAATGTTATCAATATTCTTAATGCTAAAACTGAAACCTGAGTCGATATCATCTACATTCCTCTCCAGATCAGTCCCTTAATCCTCAGTTCCAAAAAAAAAACAAAACCAAAAAACAACTGATGGCAGGTCTTAATTAACTCACAGCAGTGCAAGAAGCCTCCATTATTTTGTAGAATGCTTTGAAAATCTCTGAAGTTTAACACTAGATTAATAATAACAGCCCTTATTACAATAATTATTAACTGTTTACAGTTTTAATCAGGTTGCTGAATGCCCTGCTCATCGCAAAGAGGCCGGAAAAAGTTCAATTTGTTGCATAATCAGCTATCTGCTCTTCAGTACACAAGCTAAATATAGTAGAAGATGTCAGTTACTAAATATGTAAGACTTGACGATACAGCTCCTCTAACCTCAATTCTTCCAAACAAGTGCTACCAAATTCTGTAGAATTAGCTTTATTTACATATCAGTACGGAAAGAAACAGGCTCAAGCCCGCATGGTTAAGAAAACCCTCTGAATGCAAAGCAAGGATGACCAGTACAATGTTGTCTTCCTTGAGGTTATGGGCACACAGCTGCCAATGCTTCCACTGCGGCTTCCAGCTTTCCCAGGCACTGGCTGGATGAGGTCCTTGGCCCTTCTGCCTGCCCTAGATGTCTATTTTGGAATAGGATGAATTGCTAACTCTGGGTTTACTGTGGACATGGTATTACTGGGATCTCTGGGGACACCTGAGCAACTGACAAAACTTGGTCAGAGTCATCCTCCATAAGCTTGGAAAAGCTTTGAAGAAGAGTCATGGTGATAGCCTGGAACTATTTACAGCAGCAGAAGATACAAAATAGGATGAGAAGAGAAAGACAGGCTGTGACTTCTAGCTGCACAATAAATAGCTTAGTGTTTCCAAAATCAAAGGTGGGAGAAGCAGAAAGAGAACACTCCATCTGGCTTGAAGAAATTGGAAGAGATGACAGGAAAGAAGGACTTTCTGTTACTTATCAGACTATTACTTCTTGAAGAATGCAAGTGAAGGGTTTCTCCAGCAAGGACGAAAGCCAACAGCTTCAAAAGAATCCATGTATAACATGTTGAGATGGGACATGTGATATTCCTTCAGAACAGTGAGGGTTTTCATTTTGGATCAGCCTTCTTTAAAGAGATAAAAATGAGAGATTCTTGAACTGAATTAGAGGGAAATCACAACTTGAATTTTTAAATTTTAAAGAGGATTTGAAATAAAAAATTGACCACATTATGATTAAAGAAGGCTTACAGATCCTCCTTCCTCTGGATAGTTATGACGTGGAATGGCAATGTAACTTTCAGACTCAGTACAGAGAGTTGGGAGATGTGACTGGACTGTTAATGTTCTGTTTATTTGATTGCATAGGCTTGAATTTGCCTATTTTGAATTTGGCTTCAAGATAACGTCCTAAGTGCTCTTGGAATGACAATAAAAAGGAGACAACTGAAAAAGAAAGCAAAGAAGATTTTGAGAATTGCTCATGCAACTTTTTGCTTCATCTAATAGTGAGGAGGGTGACAGAGAATAGGTCCAATTGGGTGGGATTTGTTTCACCTAACTTCAGACACTTAAATGCTGTGTCAGAAGAAATGTGCAGAAGAATCACTCAATTAGTGGTAAAGGGTCTCATACCACATTCCCTCCTGGATTTAGCTTAAGACATCTATGTTATCTGCATGCCCCAAAAGGGCTGAAAAAAAGAACTTAGATGTTCCTAGACCATCAGACACCAACACTAAAAAGAGCTGTTACTTGAGTTAAAACTTATCTGCAAAGACAGCAAACCTGTGAAGAAAGGTAGGTACAATTAACTGCAGTTATGGTGATGTAATGGACAATTATCAGGCTCAGATAAGGAAAACTATTAGGAAGGGTGCAGTGCTCACGCTAATCATGTTTTAAGATTTTTATGTAGTGATATCTCCAATAGGAGATGAGTATAAAAATCGTAGGCATAGCTGACAATCCCTCCTACAGCTCAATTTGCCTGACACATTCCATTAGAAGACTCTGTTTTCAGTTATTTAAAATGTTGCCAAAGATTAACCAAAGTTCTGGGCTAAATTTTTCCCTGGCTTGGAATTTGTAATTTCTTTCAGGATTTTAGGTAAAAATGAGACTGGGGACAAGCTATTTGCCTTTCTGCTATGAAAAGTGTTTTTGTGAAGAGCACTAATGCTCTCATGCTTTAAAGAAGAGCCTTGAATTTTACTGGCAGGGTGTGTGTTTTCTCTCCCATAAGGATCTGCACAAATTTAAACAATTTAGAAAATAACCAAACTTGCTCAGATGGCAGTAGAAGCAATAAAGTTTGATCATTACAGTGGCAGAAGATCTTCTCTGTATGAAGCACTGGTTAGATGGAAATGCAGGGTTATCTGCACCCCCCATAATGAGTGTGTTAGACTAACTTTAGAAACAGCTAGATGCTGGATTGAGATGCCAAAACAAGCAATGTGATGTTATTACGAAAAGTCATCCCTGGCTAGCACTCCAAACTCTTTCCAACAGCCTCTCACATTAACTCTTGTAAAACAAGCCCTAATGTCTGCGTGTCCTGGGCTGCAAAAGAGTAAAGACTTTGAAATACCAGAACCTGGTTGTCTCAGGCTGGGCACCAAAACTGGTGGGCACTTATTCCACTTTTCTCCCCGATTTCTGTGCCTAAACAGTAAAGACCAGGTTGTCTTCCAGCTCCTGGAGGTAGGTCCCTATCCAATCCATGCGTGGACTGGACATAGGCTCCATAACCTCTTTCACCTCCTCTTCCCCCCTTATTTCAAGATGGCTGCCCATGCTCAAAGCCAGCTCAGTAGCCTGGGAGCAGATGGCTGGGAAGGAGCTGGGTCAGAGAGTGTGGTCCTCCCCACCTTGGGATCTGCTTTTAAAACCAGGCTAAAACTAAGCTTTAAGCTCAGCCTCCGGTCCTCACCTGAGCTACACAACAGGAAAGCCAGCACTCAGTCTTGTATTGTGTTAAGCCTGACCTCGATGTGCTGACTTGAGTTGTCCCTGCATTGTTCCTGTGAACTGCACTGCTGATTTGGATGCTCAGCTGACCCCGGTGACTGTCCCTGTACCTGCTCTGCTCCTCTTGTGTGGGTACCGTGGGTCTGCACCAGGTGGGTCAAGGTCCTGCCCCACTGTCACCCACAGCTCCTGGCCACCCTGGCTGTTTGCTGGCATCTTATAGCACAGATCCTTCTCTGCTGTAAATAAGAGCACATATAACTTTAGTGCATAAACTCTCCCACCCACATTGATGTGGTTGATGTGAAGCCATAATGGAGTTTTAACTATAAGAGAAGGTAATAATGAACATTCAGAAACCTGAATGTTCCGAACATCCAGACAAATACCCAACAAAATATATCGCCGCTAATTGGTCTTGCAGTTCTGTGCTGTTGCCCCCAGCAGTTTGGAGGATTCAAGAGATCTGAGGCTGTTTACACTCAGGAGCTCAGTCATGAAAGTGCCATGATGAAACTGCACGCCTTGAGCAGTATCTTCATGTGCAGGAAGCTAAAACAAGAGGTCAATTATGCCTTATGCACACGGTGGCATAAGTATGCATGGCGGCTGGACGTGGTGGTTTTACAAAGCTAGCCAAAAGAAAAATAGAGCATAGGAACACAGAAGCAGTTTTGTCAACCAGCACACACCTTTTTAACTCAAACATGGAAAAGTAGTACTTACATTTTGTTTGCTCCCTGTGGGATCAGCACATATCAATATCAGGCAATGATAAACATCCTGTTAATGTGGTTATTGTGACGTGGCTTTGCAAACCTGGCTCAGCATAGAGGAGCAAAGCCAGATGCTAAAAATTTCAAGAATTCTGCAGACTGAATGTGCAGCTGTACTCGCTATTCGATGGAGACACATCTGCCATTTGCCAGGACTTACTGGTAAGAGGTTGTGTTGTTAGTACTGGCCCAAGATCATCGTCTGCTGAGGTGCAAGGGGTAAAAAATAAAATCGAGATAAACAAGAAAAAAGAAGAGAGTTTAACTAAAAAATATACTATCCAAGTAAAATGGTTGAGACGTACTTTTTTTTTCAGAAACATGAATTAAAAAAAAAAAAGTTAGGAAACTCATCTATTAAATTTGCTACAGACTTTATCTTTTCATTGTGAGACTTTTTTCAGAAACTCCAAATTTTAGTTTTTATGAATTTTTCATTGAGTGGACCATTCTCACACTGAAATCAGGCTGTGCCACTTTGCAATAAATTCTTCTGGCACCTGTATACTCCTGAGCAGCGAATTGCACTTGAGGGTGACTGAACTTTGGCTGTCTGATAACCTCTGCATAATGTAAAAAAGAGACAAGTAGAATTTTTGTGGAGCTACTTATAAGCTTATCTCCCCCAGAAAGCTTCACTTTCCAAGTCAGTCAGTTGAAGTCAACCCAAACCTGCCAGTGACACTATTCTTGTAGAAAAGTGTGCACTAATGCGTCTGGAGGCAAAGAGAAAGTAATGTCTGTAATGTTTGTAAAAAGAAATCCAAACAACAGAAGGAGCCAATGGCAGTTGTATTTTACTTGAAAGTCTTCTATTTATTTTTCTAAAGCATTCTAAACTAGAAAATCGAGTAATCTCTCATTCTTTCTCCACCCTTGGTTTTAATTTTGCTTTCGTTACCTGCAGAATAGCCCATGATTGCAGCAGTCTGGGAGATTGTGCTAAATTTTGGGTCAGATTCCTGTAGGCTCACAGGAAGGCAAAGGGTAATCCTGAACATGCCTCAGAACCTGACAGTCGGAAAAAATATATCAACCCACATTTCCCTGAGCACAGTATTTAGAAACCATGATAGCTTGGTGTCCTCCCCTGTTGCTTTGTCTCTTTCCTCTCATTAGCCAAAACCTGCCCCTTCTGCTCTCTAATGCTATTTTTGCAGTTGCATTTTGAACAGTGGTACTCTATGCTTAGGACACAGAGTAGAGCTGGATCTTCCATCCCTGCAATGTCTTCTCTTTCTCTCTCACTGGCCTGCTCTAATAAGCTCTTTGCAAACTTTTCCATCTCTATGTTCCTTAGACATTGCCCTTCTCATCTGACCACTGTTCTCATATTTTTCCAGTCCTTCGACTTCCCTCCCTTCATTCACTACCCATAGCTTTTATGCTGTGAATCTCTGTCTCAGCTGCCTCCCACTTCTGTCACCTTCAACTCCATTTCTCACCTACCCATTGGTACCTCATCACTATTTGCCCACATGGTACATTTTCTCTAATCACAAACATATTTTCTTCTCTACCATTTCCTCCACCTAAAACTCTTCTTTTGCACTCAACCACTCCAAAGTTGGGGTAGAAATAGTAGCTCTAATACTCTTTTTTACCTTCTGTTTCTCTCACCTCATTTAAACTGAAATAGTTCATTATTTTAATTGAATAGTTCATTATTTTGAGTACAGCTGGTCCCTACAACAATTTCATGGAGGATTGGCAAACAGTTGATCTGTTTGCAGAAAAGAGAGTTTGTTTCTTCAGCATCCGAATGCCAGATGAAGTAACTTCTCATATATGAGATCCATGGACCATCTTTAAGGCAACATTAATTCCTGCTGCCATATTTGAAATCTAAACAAGCCTGAGAAACTAAAAGAAAATGTCACTAGAAGTTTACAATGAGCAAATGTAAATGTCTGTAGCACCCTTCTATTTCTTTCACTGGACTGAAATGTAAGGAAGAAAGAAGACATAAAATAGATATAGATCATAAATAGATATAAGCAATAAATAGGTAAAAAATAGTTATATAATTACAGATATAAAAATGAAAATATTTTAGTTGTAACAATGCAGTAGTATTATTTAAATCTGTCATTTCAAGAGAAAAGAAATGCTTTTTCCTTTTCTCATGCCCAATTTACACTGAAGTAACTCAGCCCTCTTTATGCTCTGCACAATGCCTAGCACAACAGAATTCTGCTCTGCATGGACAGTAAAATAAGCCATAAAAATGATTTTGCACCCATAATACCACCAAGAAAAAAAAAAAGATCAGTAATTTATACTACTGCATTTATGATTTCCCCCTGTTTTACATTACTACTAAAAGTGGAAAAGGTGAGGATGAAACAGGAACTCTGATCCTGAAGAAAACAACACTGCTATTCTTCTTTCAAAACCTTAATGAGAGAGAGAACGGGAGCAGCCTCAATTGAGTAAGACAGTTTTCATCACATGCTGCTTCACCAAACAGGCTTTTGACATAGTCATATTTTGTGTTCCCCAAAATAGCACTTCAGCATGCTTCAGTTTCTGAACTTGTTTTTTTTTAACTCCTTTGAATTTAATTAGGCTATTCATCAGCCTGGTAAATGCAAAGAACCTTTTAAAAAGGGAACAGTGATTGATTTTTAAAGTGCTATAATCACTCCTTCTAACTGTAAAAAATATTTTCCAATGAGGTATTTCAAAAGATATTAATATTCACTTTATAAAATAAAAAAGTCCTCTGTCCTTATTTTAATATTTAACCAGGAAGCCGCCATAATGTCATTGAGGGTGAACTCCTTTATCCAGCAAAGCTCCTGCTAACATCTGTGTTTCGTGTGAATTGTGCTGACACAGGTCAGACCTTTTCTTGGGAGGAAATTTTGGGAGTAAAAGAAAATTTGTTCTGCACAGACTCCGAATCTGGGTCCGAATGGACAAAGGCAAAGCAAAGCTGTACGGCTATACCAGCACATCACTCCACTAGGGTAATATATGGTTTCCTGCACGTAAGTAGCAGTGTTGAGAGGTATCTCAAGTACATGTGTGTGTCATTGCACTGGGTGACATACAAAAAGCTCAGAAAATGGGAAGCCCAGATATGATTTGTCTGCCAGCAACCCAAAAGAATCAGGTCAAATTCAATGCCTCTTTTCCATTTTGCTGGGTCTTGGACCAACAGAATTATATCAGAATAGTACTGTATAGACTGCAGCACTTGTAATTTTGACAGACAGTTAGCCTGAGGGAGGGAAGTCACCCCTGAGAGATGTTTCCTGTTAAGTGTCTTCAGTCTTCGATGGTGTCCCAGACGTGCCCCTGCTGCAAAACTTGAGGTTATTTCCCTAAATTAAAAAAAAAAAGTTTCTTTTCAGACAATTCAGCTTGCAACAGACAGTCACTTGGATTAGCCACACAGGGTGTGAAATGTGTCCTTCAACCCCCAGCCCTGTGCCCTTTGCTCAGCTAAGGCCCACATGGTGATGAAGGAAGGGGTGGCTGCCATTTTCTGACTGGTTTGCTGTCTTCCCAGGGCATTTGCTAAAAAGGTTTTCTGCCCAGCCTCTTTGCCCATTAAATGACAACCTTTGGGTAGCCAAGTGTGATGTTTCAGTGTGAGCAGTAGCCCACATAATCTAATCCAGTACAAAAATACCCTTTTTACAGATTTTTTTCCTTGATACTTTACTGATTTTCTCCTATGTATGCTGTAGTCCCTTGCTGGGCATTTTCCAAGCATGTCATTTTTTGAGCAGTCCTTTAAATAGATCAGAAACACACAATTCCTGTCTAAAGTAGCAATGTGACCTGTGGCTGCTGCCGCTTGCACTTCCTCTCTTTGCTCCTCTTATCCTTTTTGTTTTCGTGATGAGCTGACAAAGTCTTACATGTCCAAAAGCCAGACCTTCTACACTGTTCCTCATGTCCCACTGTAACTTTAACTCTTTGTCTTAGCAGAAGCACTCTCGCTCTTTCCCCATTTGCTTCTCTCTTGACAGGGACACAAAGCAACAGCTTGATTAACAGAAGCACTGCCTATGTAAGAAGTCTGACTGACCCCAGAGTGTGGTGTCACCACCACAAATTTGGCTGGTGAGACCTCTCACAAACCCAATGAATACTTACATGTTGTGTGAAACACTGGAGATCTGACCAGCTCTGGAGTAAGGGCTGTTGCTTGCATCTTCTGTGAGGGTGCTCCTCTGTAACCAGCAAGTGCTGCCATGTAATGAAAGAGAAGGCAGCAGGACACCTTCAGCCTCTCATTTCTCCACAGCATATGCTTCAAAACACTTCCTCATCTCTTCTCTGTACCAGACCAGTTTTCTTGACTGTTTCTCACTTCATCTGTCTGTCCTCCTCTCTTATCCCTCAGCTCAGTATATTGGGTTTGTGTGGCAAGGTTTTGGTAGCAGGGGGCTGCAGGGGTGGCCTCTGTGAGCAGAGCCCAGCAGCTGCCCCATGTCAGATCAGAGCCCGCTCCAGCCGGCTCCAAAAGGGACCCGCCGCTGGCCAGAGCCGAGCCAGGGAGCGACGCTGGTTGTGCCTCTGGGAGAGCAGAGCTAAGGAAGGGAACAAACTGCTGTGCCACAGCAGCTGGGAGAGAGGAGTGAGAAACAGCCCTGCAGGCACCCAGGGCAGTGCAGAAGGAGGGCAGGAGGGGCTCCAGGCGCCGCAGCAGAAGTTCCCCTGCGGCCCGTGGAGAGGCCCATGGTGGAGCAGGCCGTCCCCCTGCAGCCCATGGGTACCACACGGAGCAGATCTCCACGCTGCAGCCATGGAGGAGCCCCCATGGAGCAGGTGGATGTGGCCTGAAGGAGGCTGCGGCCCATGGGAGCCCCCGCAGGAGCAGGCCCCGGGCCGGAGCTGCAGCCCGTGGAGAGGAGCCCACGCAGGAGCAGGAGGCCTGGCGGGAGCTGCTGCCTGTGGAGAGGAACCCACATAGGAGCAGGAGGCCTGGCGGGAGCTGCCGCCCATGGGGGAGCCATGTTGGAGCAGTTTGGTCCTGAGGGATGGGCCCTGTGGTACGGACCCATCTGGGAGCAGTTCCTGAAAAGCTGCAGCCTGCGGGAAGCCCACGCAGGATCAGCTCGGGAAGGACGGCATCCCGTGGGAGGGACCCCACGTGGAGCAGGGGCAGAGAGTGACCGTGAAGGAGCAGCGGAGACGCAGCATTAGGGACTGACCACAGCCCCCATTCCTCTTCCCCTGTGCTGCTCCTCAGGGGGAGGAGGTAGAAGAGGGTGGATGGGGGAAGGGTTTTTAGTTTGCTTGTAGTTTTTCCCTGCTCTAGTCTATTATCAATACACAATAAATTGCGGTACTTTTCCTTATGCTGAGTCTGTTTTGCTTGTGATGGTAACTGGAGAGTGATCTCCCGGTCCTTATCTCAATCCATAAGCCTTTTTTCATCGTATTTTCTCCTTTTGTTGTGTTGAGGAGAGGGAGTGAGAGAGCGGTGTGGTGGAGCTGAGCTGCCCATTGGTTAACACCATCACATCCTCTTCCATCTTGGCTCCAGTAATGCACAGGCAGACTTGATTGTATTCCAGCCACAGCTGAAAGCCCCCTGAACCCCAATGTGCCCTGGGGGCAGTGCAGTGTGATGGTGCACGCTTGCACACTGCCATGCCTTAGAGAACAAGCATGTATGCTAGCCAGCCCATGGAGATTAAAAACCACCAAATTCAGGTGAGAGTGTAATTGCCATTCCTGTCATCCTACTGTTAGGTATAAAGCACATTAAATTGACCACAGGAAAAGTATTTTAATTATCCCGTTAATGGCACAGAGAAATCCAGTCATGAGTCACACCAGTAATTTTTAGGGAAGACAAACAGATTCATACTGTGTGCACACAGCCCTCTTCTATTGATACAACGCTTTATAATCCCAAAGTGCCTGACTCCATGCTGCATACATAGGGAAGGCTCAGTGCAGCTCAGGAGTGCGGCAGGGCTCAGGGATGCTCTCTGCAGCTCCTCTAGCCACAGGCTAGCCCCCAGCAAGGAGCCCACGCCACAGAGCCTGGGAGAAGCAGGGCACAGGGCAAATCCCCCTCTCCTGTGCCAGGCAAGGGGAAGGTGGCATCACAGACAGCATGGTGTTTTGCAAGAGCATCGCTGCGCTCGCTGCTGGTGGCTGCGCAGATTCTGGCCTTTCAAGAGGCAGCAGGTTTCGAGCAGAGACAATATAAGTTTCAGGACAAAACAGTGTGCAAATGGGCACGTAACTGTGGCATTTATTGAGCTTCGCACTTGTCTGTCATGCATCTGCAGAAAGACTGCACTTGCATTTTAGGAGAGAGCTTCAGCTCCTTTCAGTGGAGAGCACCAAAGAGCAAGCAAACCCTCTGCGCTCTCCTCCATTTTATCTAACAGATTTAAATAATTCATGTAATAGCTACAAAAAAAAAAAAAA
>VXAA01004452.1:583455-606456 GCA_013399115.1 Anseranas semipalmata
TTTTTGCTTACTCAATGGCCATCTTTACCATCTTGCTGTCAGCTTTCAGTGTTATACTGTCCTTAGAGGTTCCAGCATCACCCTTGATCAAGAAAAAAGAGGGAGTATCAAACTGGACAGGGGATAAAAAAATTGCCTTTGGACTTGGGAGCAACACAATACTGTAACAGCTCTACTTTTTCAATAGCTGTACTACTGCACTACAGTAATATGCTTTGCTGCTGTAATATGCTGGGCTACCATAGTTGTTCTGTTATCATCACTTCAAGAGGAAGAGACATAAAATCAAATACCTAAAAATAACTCTTAAAATGAGAAGCTGCTCCTATTCAGCTTATGAAAAGGAGGCTGAAGTAAGATCTTGCGTAGCTACTCATACATGTAGAAGAAAAAAGATCTAAAAGTGTGTAGTTCTGGCTTTTAGGAAAGAAAGCAACACTGAAAGTGTTTTCAGTCTTATATAACGTGAGATAACCAGATCCAATGAGCAGAAGTCAGACAAATTCACCTTGACATAAGATGCAGTTTTTGAGCAGGGAGGATGATAAATTAGCACTGATTTTGGAGGGTGGTGCAGTCACTATAATTAGAAGGTGACGTTAGTTGCCTTCCTAAAGATAGGATTTGATCCAGCTTCTGAGAGCTCAAAGGCTGCATAGGCAGGTGCATAAGTAAGCCTATGTGGTTGTGCTCCTTGCTTCAGATCTTGTGACTCCAAATGCTACTCTGCTGTCTACTTTCAGCCACACATCCCTAGGGGAAGGAAGGATCAATAGTCTTTCCTGCACAGTCCTACAGAACTGGCAGCTCTGCAGTAAATGACTGTAATCTATTCCCAAAGCTCCCATCTCCTTCAGGGTTCACACCAATTGCACTTCTGAATAAGAAGAACAACTGACCAAATATTTTTTTCCCCTTTTTTCTACCTTATTCTAAAATACTAGACTCTGACCAGAGCTGGATGCAGGACAACAGGTAGACTGGTGGGTCCTGCCAGTTGGCTGAAGACTGACAATTACTCAAAGTTCAACTGAACAAGAAATCTGGGAAGATAAAGAAATATTTCTGGGACAAGAAATATTTCCATACTGGAAGGACTCATGACACTTTTTTGCAGTTTAAGTAAAAGAGGAACATATCATCTCTGTTGTAGTAGATCTCCTTCACAGTAGACTGACTCTTCAGTCTTCTCTGTTCCCTCTGTGGTACAAAAGGGTTTAGTTGCCTGAGGATTTAAGCCTAATTAAAGTCATTGTGTTCAATACGGGGAATGTGTGGGTGACATTTACATGCCTTTAATACGTGAGAAGTCAGTCTAAGTAATTTAACAGTCAGCTCTGGCCTCTGAACATGACATGCTCTATGAAAAGATGAAATCACCACTTCTCATAATGATCTCCCTCATGAATATAGTATCAAATCCAGCCGTCAGATGTCATTTGTTACCCCAAAGCTGTTGGATTACTGAGAGTCTTCTGGGCCCTTCTTTGCCCCAACCCCAGTCAGCCTCTGCCAGGATGTGCATGCTCTGCCAGTGAGGATGGCAGCCCACCTTTGCCTGCCCTGGTTCATCTCTCCTTCCCCACAGGGCAGCCTGTGGGTCTCTTGGCCAAGAGCAGGGAGCTGGTGTACTGAGCCACATGCAACCTCTGCAACATCTGGAAGGCAAAACTTGGGACAGGACCCCAGGTCATTCCCTGGAACTGGGAGCAGGTGCCTCCACCCATAGGCGAGGGGTAAGGCTCATAGCTGTCAACAGCAGAAAGGTGTCACATCTTATTGGGCAAAAGCAAGAGGAACTTAGTGGCTAATGGGGTCTGAGCTCACAGCTCCAAGATAAGGAGCTCCCAGAAGCCAGAAATACATTCAGGAAGCAAAGATAGAGAAAGTGCAAGCAAATTGACAGACAGTCTTTCTCACACAGGGAAGAGAAGTCACAGCCTTTAGCACATCTGTACCAGAAAATGAAGCAATCTGTAATGAGGTCTGCTTTACCACCTCTCCCCAGACCTAGCATAGTTGACCAACACCTTGGATTCACCTCTCCCAATACACACTGTACCTGGATGTTACACAGCTTCTTGGGCATTGCTTCTCACCCCTTTTCCCACAAGAACAAAGTCCCACCACTTTCATTTGGTCACACCTTCAAAATCTGGTTCCAAGCTCTTATTAGAATCATCTTGGAATAGAGTTTGCTGGCAGGGGAAAAAGAAAAGATTTTGAGATGAAAAAAAATCCATATACAATCACATTAGTCATAGCATCTCAGAACTCCACTCTCTGCCCAGGACTCCTTTGAGCTAGACAGGGTACAAACACAGAATAAAATATTGCCATGTCACAGAGACTTACAATTCTTTGAGCATGAGCTTAAAAAAGCCAAAAAGGCTGGTAGATGATGTTTTATGTTCACTTTATGCTGTACAGACAGACCAAAGAAAGTGTGAGAAATGGACACTCAGACTGGTTTCCTTATCCACTGAAAGTCAGCTGATCATTTCCTTGTATCTTAAAGTACCCAACTTATGTACCATGTGATGTGACGTTACATTGTTTTACATTGGGAGTTTTAAATTACAAGGTTGATTTCATAATAATCCTGTGAAAGGGAAGTCTGTGCAAGCAAGACCCAGAGTGTCTAACTAACGTGCAAAAATCTGATGAAATTGCAGGTATTTGGAGCTGGCAGGGAAAAGAAAGTGCCTACATTTCCTTTAAAGTTAATGGAGAGTGGTAGGTGTCTCTGAAGATACTGAAAAGGAGAGGCAGCCTCACTAAATCAGACATTTATCTTTCTTCATTAACTGCAGAGAGACTTTATGAAATACTAGATGACTTCATCTCCTCAGAATCTACTCTGCATAGATCTCTTTGAAGATACAGACCTAATAAAGCATGACCGACACTTTTTATAAAAGAAAATGATAATCATGGTGTTCCACTTTCCCATTGTGTAGATATTAACACAGTGATGAGAATGCTTGCTCCAGAGTGGGACAGCCGCTGTTGTGGGCCATCATGAACCCAGGGAATTTTGTTTCTGCCTTTCCCAGGAAAATCTCCTCACAAACTGATCCTAGTGTACTAAGTGGGGGAGAAAATTTCTACCCTCTCTTCTGAGGTGGAAGGGTTTAACTACCAGGTGAAAAAGGACAGAGGTGGGGTTTCTTACCTTAGATACTGTCATCCAGTTGTTTTTTTTTTTTTTTTAATGTGAGTTCTATCATTTTGATATGCTTTCCCTCCTCTCTTCCTGGAGATAACTCAGACTAAATTGAGACTGCTTCCTTTCTAAGTTGCAAGAAATAGCTGAACAGCTGCAATTCTCCAGTCAGCCATGTCAAGAAGCTGTCAATTTATATGAATTGGTTATGACACCAGGGTGGAGGAAAGTGTAATACACGTAATATAGTGAAAGTTTTAATGTAAATCTTGAGATTTAGCTACTAGCAGAGGTAGCTAACCTGCCCGCAGGGGATTGCAGAGCTCCACTTTGTAGTGATTTGCTATCTTTAGGTTTATCAGTTGGCTTTTTCCAAGTCTTACCAACTATTGGAATGTAAGCACATATCTATCATATTATCATAGAATTATAGAATGGTTTGGGTTGGAAGGGACTTTAAAGACCATCTGGTTCCAACCCCCCTGCCATGGGCAGGGACACCTCCCACTAGATCAGGTTGCTCAAAGCCCAATCCAACCTGGCCTTAAACACTTCCAGGGATGGGGCATCCACAGCTGCTCCTGGCAACCTGTTCCAGTGCCTCACCACCCTTATCGTAAAGAATTTCTTCCTTATATCTAATCCAAATCTACCCTCTTTTAGCTTAAAATCATTACTCTTTGTCCTGTCACTACACTCCCTGAATAAAGAGTCCCTCTCCGTCTTTCCTGTAGGCTTCCTTTAGGTACTGGAAGGCGGCTATGAGGTCTCCCCAGAGCCTTCTCTTCTCCGGGCTGAACAATCCCAATTCCTTCAGCCTCTCTTCATAGGAGAGGTGCTCCAGCCCTTTGATCATCCTTGTGGCCCTCCTCTAGACCTGCTCTAACAGGTCCATGTCCTTCTTGTGCTGTGGCCCCAGAGCTGAATGCAGTGCTCCAGGTGGGGTCTCATGAGAGTGGAGTAGAGGGGGAGAATCACCTCCCTCGACCTGCTGGCCACACTTTTGATGCAGCCCAGGATACAGTTGGCTTTCTGGGCTGCAAGCGCACACTGCTGGCTCATTTTGAGCTTCTCATTAACCAACACCCCCAAGTCCTTTTCCTTAGGGTTGCTCCCAGTCCATTCTCCACCCAGCCTATATTTATGCTTGGGATTGCCCTGACCCAGGTGCAGAACCTTGCACTTGGCCTTGTTGAACTTCATGAGGTTTGCACAGGCCCACCTCTCAAGCCTGTCCAGGTCCCTCTGGATGGCATCCCTTCCCTCCAGCGTGTCGACCGCACCACTCAGCTTGGTGTCATTGGCAAACTTGCTGAATACGCACTCAATCCTACTGTCCACATAGCCAACACAGATGTTAAACAACGCCAGTCCCAATACCAACCCCTGCGGGACACCACTCGTCACTGGTATCCACCTGGACATTGAGCCATTGACCGCAACTCTTTGAGTGTGACCATTGAGCCAATTCCTTACCCACCAAGTGGTCCATCCATCAAATCCATGTCTGTCCAATTTAGAGACAAGGATGTCATATGTGACAGTGTCAAATGCATTGCACAAGTCCAGGTAGATGATGTCAGTTGCTCTTTCCCTATCCACCAATGCTATAACCCCATTGTAGAAGGCCACCACATTTGTCAGGCATGATCTGCCCTTAGTGAAGCCATGTTGTCTGTCACCAAGCACCTCCTTTTTTTCCATGTGCCTTAGCATAGTTTCCAGGAGGATTTGCTCCATGATCTTGCTGGGCACAGAGGTGCAACTGACTGGCTTGTTGTTCCCTGGGTCTTCCTTTTTTCCCTTTTTAAAAATGCAGGTTATGTTTCCCCTCTTCCAGTCACTGGGAACTTCACCAGACTGCCACAGCTTCTCAAATATGATGGATAGTGGCTTAGCAACTACATCCACCAGTTCCCTCAGGACTTGCAGATGTATCCCATCAGGTCCCATGGACTTGTACACCTCTAGGTTCCTTAGGTGGTCTCAAACTTGATCTTCTCTTACTGTGGGCAGTTCTTCATTCTCCCAGTCCCTGCCTTTGCCTTCTGGGACTTGGGCTATGTGGCTAGAGCTCTTGCCGGTGAAATCTGAGGCAAAAAAGTCATTGAGTACCTCAGCCCTCTCCATATCCTGGGTAACCAGGTCTCCCATTTCCTTCCAGAGAGAGATCACAATTTCCCTAGTGTTCCTTTTATCACTGACGTACCTATAGAAGCCATATTGAAGCTATGTTGATACATGTAGAGAGAAGCTTTATTGATCTGAGGCTTTTATAAGCAACATTTTCCACAGTAGCTCCATAATGAACATGATTAAGCAGAGACCCAGAGCAAAAAGTTATTTTTAGAAGGGAGAAAAATACAGCCATGCTTTCAAGACTTTAGACTAGGAGTCACTTTTTTGCCTTCCTTCTCCTCTTGTCAGAAAGAAAAAAGTCAACCGGTCATAAAAAGCCCTCTGTGTGGATTTGTGTGAATGGGTTTTGTAGGAACTTACAGATATGGACATGGATGGAGAGTTACTGAAAACAGTCACAGGCTGTGAGCAAGTGTGCGACCATGGAGTTGATGGATAATTACCTGCAACTAATTGTAACAGCCTCCCTTTATTAAGGATAACAACTTTGGTAATAAAAGGTGTTCTAACAAATATTGGCTGTAGTCTGTGTCTCCCCCAGTTAGACAGCCAATTTGATGGGGAAAGGGAATTTTCAAGTTTTTCAAACTATCTTTTACTGTAGAAACCATGTTTTCCTTTCTTGAAACCATAAAACTTTGTTCTCAACCTTTTATCTTTTAGGCTTTCTTTATTGGTAGTTTGGAATTTTAGTTGTTCATAATTATTCTTATCTCTTTTTGTTTACCTCATTGGTAATACTGTAGATGTGGGGAAGAGAATTTATCTTGTCAAAGTTTTGAATGTTCTTATTTTGATTTTCAGGGAAAAACAATAAAATATTAATTTAATTTCATCAAAGAGTGTATCTGAAGAAGAACCAACACTTTTCAATCAACTTGGTTAAGAAATAAATGAGATACCTCCTTGAGCAAACTATGACAGGAACAAATCAATACAACTGTGTAACTAGTACATGTTCTGCTTAGAGTAGAGTAGTAAATGGATTGTAAAAGCAACAGTCTACATTCCTCTAGGTTCACAGGCACTTTCTGCCTAGAAATAAGCTCAGGTTAGTCTATTAGGAAATGAGTAAATAGTGAGATTACTTTAATGGCTTTTTGTAAAATTGAGTCTTACTTCAGCAATCCTAAATATAAATCCACATTGCTTGGTACTGATCTTGTTTTGCTCTATCTATGGTTAGAGTATGTCTGTATATGGGAATTTAACTACAAGATAAAATAGTTCTTTATATAAATATCTTATGAGTCAGTCCCAACTGTAACTCCAAAGTGGTGAAGTCGTTAAGTAAATGCTGTTAAGAGAAATATAAAATGAGCTATGACTTCTTCACAAGAAAATGCTTTTATAGCACCTAATATAAGGAAGAAAGTGCTTTAAAAAGGCAGCACTGGACCCTGTGTCATGCTCTACAAATGACTATTTGAAAATAACAGGGTTAAAACAAGACAGATATGAATCAACATGTCTGATATAGTTACCATGATAGGTTTACACCAGCCACACTGGGGCATCCTACTGTAGATCAAATCTCACAATCTTTTCATAAGAAGAGAAATAGATCTTTTATGAATATAAAAATGATGTACCCTGTGCATAATGTGTTTCTATCTGTAGATAAATTTTTGTATTACTAGCCCATCAAACCCAGTCTGTTATTCTATTATTAAATTGGATAAATCATTTATATACTTTTTAATCAGTTGAGTTAATGCTTATAATGGTGACTTGTGTTAACTTTGATTTCTAGTTCTTCTTACAATGATTTTTTTTTTTTTTTAATGATAATTAAAAGTCACACCATATTTCTAATTTCATTTTTAATCTGTTTTATTTCCTGGAAATATAATCTCTGTATTATTTATTTTTTGTCACAAAATAGTTAATTTTTGCATAGCTTCTTCCAAACTGGACTGCCTGGGGAGCAAGCCAATTTTATCAGCAATTAAAAAGGTCATTCTTTTATCTTTTAAAATACACCGAGTAATGTTTTTTATGGGCCATATGTTAAAATACAGCCATGTTCTGATAAATGATCATCATGTACAACTGGTTTCATGGGATTCTAATTTTTATTGTTCCTGAATGGTTTCATTCCACATCTGTCACTTTATAACCAAGTTGTGATTGCCAGCAATGCAAATGTAAGTGCTGGAGGATATGCTAAGCACCATCAGCAACAAATTTTGTTTCAGTTTCATTGACTTCTGTAGATACTCCTGGATGTTGCCGTTGAATCGTCTTGCGCACTGCTGGTAGCCTAAAACACAGAACAGAGCCTTGTTCCTGTGTGGTTACATTTGGCCTGCACTGCTAACAACAGCAGAAAGCATATAAGCATTCACGTTTGATCTGATGGCTTTACACAACTCTGAATTAACACTGTGGCTGATGAAGGTCCTAGTGTTGTTAACCTGGAAGCAGATGAACCTCATGCAAACTGCATCACGGCCAGCAAGACGCTGCATGAGGGAAAGGTCTGTCCATACAAACCACGCTGACCAGAGCCTGAGCACCTTCCTAAGCCACCAGCACCGCAGTGGTCCTTCAGCTAGAAGCCATATACTTTATGTCAACAACATGCAATTTCTTACATGGAAGCTGTTTCAGTAGGAAAGGTTGCTTAAAGGCTAGTTGGCTATCTTTGATGCAGTTTAGATCTGGAGATGAGTACTGCTATCATACGTGGTTCTGGCCAGCTTTCTGCACAGCACCGCCTGTGTTCTCTGAATCACCACGTTTGGGAAATATGACCTGGGTTACCAGAACTGTTCAGTTTGTGAGAAATGATTTCCAATGTATTTCTTTGCATATGAAATGAGTATCCCTTTGTCGGTATCATGCCGTAGTCTAAGAGATGAGAAATGAGAATTCAATACTCGTGTTTCATATGGGACGAAAGCCTAGACCTTGCAAATACGGCTGCTTAAATTTAAAGCATCTGGGCTGTGGAAGAAGTTGTAGAGCTCAGGTAGATGATGGTAGGAAAAAGGTATTTACTAATAGTAGTTAATTTGTAAATGCTTTTAGAGTGTTCAGAAAATGTGTAAGTCCACAGAACAGCTGGTGAATAGTACTGTTTCTCTGATCTGAATCTCTGCAGGTGCTAGAGGAAGGACTATTCATTTAAGAAGCTGCCTCTTGTCTCAGAAGCATGTGGTCAGCCTTTGTGATACCCTGAGAAAGAAGCAGGAACAGAAGATATCACTGTGGAGAAGTCATTCCTTTAATGGATGTGAGGAGGAGCTTTACTTTTCTACCTACCCAAAAGACTTACAGGCAGCAGACAGAATAACTTCTGAGCTGCCATGGAAAATGAACAAAATAAACTCTTCATTTTATTTGGTGTGCTAGGGTCTGAATGATGTAGATCTGGGAAGAGGCTTTTTAGTGTTTCCTTGGGACACTTCTGATAAAAAAGAACAATATAATAGAAACAATTAATTCTTCATGGGGTTGTGAGAATCACAGAATCATAGAATGGTCTGGGTTGGAAGCAACCTTAAAGATCATTTAATTCCAACTCCCCTGCCATGGGCAGGGACACCTCCCACTAGAACAGGTTGCCCAAAGCCCCATCCAACCTGGCCTTGAACACTTCCAGAGATGGGGCATCCACAGCTTCTCTGGGCAACCTGTTCCAGTGCCTTGCAACCCCCATAGTAAAGAATTTCTCCCTGATGTCTAATCTAAATCTATGTTCTTTTAGTTTCAAACCATTACACCTTGTTCTATCACTACACTCCCTGACAAAGAGTCCCTCTCCATCTTTCCTGTAGGCCCCCTTTAGGTACTGGGAAACTGCTATAAGGTCTCCACAGAAACTTCTCTTCTCCAGGCTGTACAACCCCAACTCTTTCAGCCTCTCTTTATAAGAGAGGTATTCCAGCCCTTTGATCATCCTTGTGGCCCTCCTCTGGTCTCACTCTAACAGGTCCATGTCCTTCTTATGCTGGGGAGCCCAGAGATGAATGCACTACTCCAAAAGGGGCTTCACAAGAGTGGAGCAGAGGGGGAGAATCACCTCTTGACCTGCTGGTCACACTTTTGATGCAGCCCCGGATACAGCTGGCCTGCTGGGCTGAAAGTGCACATTGCCGGCTCATGTTGAGTTTTTCATCAACCAACATCTTCAGTCTCAGTCTTGACATAGGCATCCCAACCCTTTTCCTTTTCTTCTCACGTGATCACCTACTTAAAGAAAGGTCCCCTCTTTAAAGCTGGGCTTGCTCCAACCTTTTAAAGCTTATTTGCTGCTGCTGCCACCTTGCTGTACTGTAGTGTAGTGTGTAGTGGACAGAGCAGTTTCTGTGTGTAGTGGACAGAGCAGCTACTCAGGATGCAAATACTGCAGTCTTCTTTCTGCCTCAGGGGTTTCAAACCCTCTTCATGAGGTATTTAAGCACTCTAATATCATGCAACAACTAAGAAAAGGCAGTTAAGAGTTGCAGCATCAGACTTAATAGTTTTTCCCAATTAGCCTCATTCTGCTTGAAGCTAAGGAAGAGGAGAAGCAAAGAGCAGACATGTGGATGCATGTGGGTACCTAAAGCAGTGACATGGCTGTGCATTAAGTGTCCCTGAGATCTCAGCCATACTTCCAAGCGTCCTCAGGGGAACATTTGCAAATTGCTTGCATGTGTGTAGAGGGAAGAAATGGTCTCACACAGCAGCAGAAAATGGAAAAGTAATAAAAAAATTAAATTAGATAAAATTAGTTTAAATAATGAGAAAGAATATAGAGGAGATGATCTCAGAGGCAGGTGCCCTTTTGAGAAAGTAGCTTTATTAGATTTTCATTTAATTTATTAAAGCTAGGTTGACAGTGTCCTTTTTTCAATACTGTGTGGAACACTATCTTCTACTCCTGTTGATGGACAATGACAAAAAGCAGTGCATCTATCTCTGAGTGTGGTGTGAGGGAGGAACTCCAAGTTTTGTCCTGTTTTTCATCTTCTCTTCATATTTTGGCCCTATTTGGCAGCTGATGCCTGCTAAATGGGCTTACTGCAGAAAAGCCCTAAAGCCTTCCAATTTTACAGAACCTCGTGGCAGAGAACTTGGAAATAACCTCAATAACACAATGAAGACTTAGATTTGGTGCCTAAATGGTCACAAAAGTGCTTAAGAAATTATTTTTTAGTAGCTATTTTAGTTAGAAGTTTACAGGTGCTTCCAGTTGGCTCATATGTCTTTTAGCTTCCTGTCTTTTTCAGTTGAAATTGAGAGACATAAGAAGGTTTTTTCTATGATCAGACCAGGGATAATCTATACATTTTTTTTTTTTTTATCAAACCATATTTCTTGTTCTTGCTTAACTCTATTTATTTACAAGGTGTGTTATAACAAGGAAGAAGTAGGGCCCCCATATTCCTAAACCTGAATGCTCAGAAGCAGGTACATTCAGAGACTGCAATATGCCTACATTAGATCCAGGCACTCCTTGCTGGCATGGTACACTGCAGCAGGGGCTCTGCCTTGTTTTTTCTGCTTAGTTTCTCATCAGTTCTAATGCCATTTTATTTTTTGTAATGACTGGTGTATGAAGATGCATGTTAATGAAACTAGGGACTGTCAAAGCCTGATTTTCCTGTATGAGTGGAGCTCTCTGCACTGGTCTGTGATCCCATGCGAGTTTGTGAATGATGTAAAAAGAGGTTAGCATAAACCAGAGCAGGAAACTATTGAATCACCTTGTGCTGTCTAATTATCTTTCTCTAGGTGAGTCCAAAATATTCCAGGGACAGCCAAACTTCAGACATCTAGATATCTACACAAGTGTCCTACTTCCTATGGGCTCATTCTCAGCAGATCCTACACTCTCTATTAGTGCAGCAGGCAAAGGATGGAAAATGCTCCCTCCCACCCAGATTCAGGCAGCCCTGGGATGGGATTCAGAATATATTCAAAAAAGATTGGACCCTGGGTTATTTATTGAAGAGTGTAACTATTTTCTTCTTTGCCTAGTTTTCCACAGCAGTATTTTCTTCCTTGCCAGCTGTCACCAGAGTTGGACTCTCATTAGAACTCCATTGAAACCTAATACATATTGGAAGCAAGATTAATTAATATAGTCACTAATCTATTCACTCTTCAATGACTTCCACAAACCTTGACTTCTCATCATCCTGTGTGAAAATGAGCCTGAACTGAAGAACTGCTCGCAGAATTTCTGCATCTTCTCTAACAATTGAATATATATTAACTTGGATGAAGCTAATTTATAGGACTCTTGATCTTGCTGCTCTAGATGTGACTTCAGACAGGTAAATGGCATTAAAAAATAGCTTTAACCCTGTTTTTTTAACACTTTGTTGCTTTCTCTCTTTAATGAAAACTAGCTAAGCATTGCCCTTGAGCAGTTTCTCTTTCTCTCTCCTGTTTTATTTAAAAAATAACATCGAAATGGCTCCAAAGAGGATGATCAGACCATTATTCTAAGCCATACACTGCTTTTATTTGTATTTCTAATAACAGATAGCAACTCCAATGATTCAACAGTTACTCCAGATTGTCAAGGGTGCAGATGGGAAACAAACTTGGGCTTTGTTTTCCAAAGGCATTCTTATTTTAATACACTTTTTTGTACTTTGTTCTACACTTCCATGACACAAGCCACTGAGTAGTCATTTAGTGCAATATAAATGCAAGATCTAAGATGTGCAGTGGATACATTGTCAGTCTCTCTTGTAATTTATTATTTACAGCATGTTCTCATTCATCTGCAGCACAAAAGTAGATCCCTATGTGTTTTAATATATTAAATACTAGATTGTTACCCATAAGGCCCATGCTCCAAGTACAAAGTAAAGCCTTTAACTGAAACATGCTTGGTGGCCTCTGTGCAGTACAAGTGGCTACTCATAATTTAACATGTTCGTCTAGCTGAAGAGTTGGTGAATTGCCCAGATCAGACCTGAAATTAACTCTTTGGGTGGGGAACAAATATGAAAAAATTGTGAATGGCTTATAGTGAATATTTTTCCTTTTGGGAAAGAAAAAGAAAAAAAAAACAATTTAGAGAGGTATTCTACAGTAACAGTTTGTTCAGCACAATCATCAGGTAGACATTGACATGAAGAGAAAGACATGAAAAAAGAAGTTATATGTGTAATTTAAAACCTTTTATCCTAAGGCAAGATTTTGTTTATTTTCCCTTTGCTGTCTTGACTGGAGTTGCTAACTTTGTATTGGTATAAAAAAAAGAATCCATTCCAGACCTTTGTTTTTCCAAATGCATTGACAAAAAAGAACTCGAGGCATAATTCTTATTTGTAGATAAGTCTTGTTACTTCATTCTTGCTTTGTACAAGATTACAGTGAGTATAACTGTAAATTTCTTACAGATCAAAACCTTTCCTATTCTAGAATGACAAGTAATGGGGCCTTAGTGTAAATGAGGGGAGTAAATGCCTTTGAAAAAGCCTCACTTTCCTCACTCTGTAGCCACTTACATTGCTTGTATAGTCACTTGCACCTGGGCAGAATAAAGGTAGCATATTGATAAATCAGAGATATTGACTTATCCAATCATTTTCTAATCTTCTTATTAGAGATAGAGGTAGAGAGCACAAGGAGAAAGGCAAGGGAGGATATGACTTATACGTGGTGCAAATCTCTAACTTCAGTAATGCGAAAAGATCTGGCTATACCGGAAGTGTCAAGAGGGGCCATCACCAATATCAATCAGCTGAATGCCGTGCCAGAACTTTGAAGAGAAAAAAATAAGAAAAAAAAAAAGTAAAGATATTAACTGGAAGAACATCGATTAATAATTGTATGGCTGAATAAAGAGCCTTTCGCTAGCTACACTAAGGTACTTCTTTCTTTCCTCACTGATGAAGCTGTGGCCAAAATTTTCAAACTGCGTATTTAAATCAACATTGTTGGACAGCAAACAAAATAAATGTCCCATTTTTCAGATTTGAGGCACTGTTGCAACTTTTCTTGGCTTCAGTATGAATTCTTAGCACCTCAGAAGATCAAGATGTTTATGTGGGTGGTGATCACAGCAGAAAGTTAAATCAATGTAGCTTAACTTGCACGTGCAGGAACCAGCATGTTAACACATTGGGTATTTTTCATCAGTAGATGTTTGACCTGCCTACTATTTTACTCATTTTATTGCCAGCATGGTAATTTTTGAAACTAAGTGAACTAGTTTTCACTTTTTGTTTATTGGCATATCACACATATGTAGTAAAGGATTAGATTCAGCTTGCAGATTAAGGCGCTTAGATGTAATCTCTATTGTGGAGAGCTAGTCAATAGAGTCAGTGGAACCAAGAGCATTTTTCAGCTGACCTGATGCTAAGTTGTCTGTTTCAGGATGAGCTGAAAGATTCCAGAGTCTACTTTTCTTTAGAGTCCATTGACTGTACTGAGGAAATCTCCATTGACTACAGTGGGAACAGAAACACCTATCTCACATGTAAACAAATATAGACTATGTGTGGATACACGTAGACATCTTACATTTAGTCTTTTAACCTGGTGTACTGGGTCTGGCTGGGATAGAGTTCACTTTCCCTGCAGCAGCCCTTGTAGCTAGAACAGCGCTGGTATCACACCACTGTTTTGGCTACTGCTGAGCAGTGCTGGCACAGCACCAAGGCTCTCTCCAACCCCCCAAAGCCAGTAGGTGGGGGTGGGCAAGAAGTGGGGAGGGGACATCACCAGGGCAGCTGACCTAAACCAACCAAAGGGATATTCCATACCATATGATGTCGCATTCAGCAATAAAAGCCGGGAAAGGGAAGGAGAAGGGGGGGGGCCCTCGTTGCGAAGACGTCTGTCCTTCCGATCAACCACTGCGGGTACTGAGGCTCTGCGTCCCAGGACATGGCCAGGCATCGCTCGTTGGTGGGAGAATCACTTGTTTTCTGTTTTCCTCTGTGCTTGCGCACAGGCTTTGCTTGTACATATATATATATTTGTTGTTGTTTTTTTTTTTCTTCCTCTTTTCTAATTAAACTATCCTTATCTCAGCCTGTGAGTTTTTTTTTCTCCCCCTCTTCCTTTGAGGAGGGGGAGTGAGAGAGTGGTTGTGGTGGAGTTCAGCTGCCCAGCAGGGTAAAACCACCACACCTGGGAGCTGAAATCCACTCACTATGACTATCATCAAGCATCAAAATTTTCATTCAGTCTTAAATAGTCACTTTATACATCAATTGTAAAGTAATTACATTCCTAGATGTAAGGTATTAAAGTCCTGTTAGAGCTGTCTTCAGCAACACTCATCTGTTAACAAAATCTCAGAACCAGAGCATATAGAAAACTTAGAGTACAACTGAAATAGAAAGAACTGCTTCAGAGCCAAAGAATGGATAGGTTTTCTGGTGCAGTGTCTACCAAGAAAAGCTTTTTCTTTATGTAGAAAGGAACAAAAAGCAAAAGTGGGTCACCTGGGAGGACAGATTTCCAAGTCTCAGTTGTGTCTCAATGGCACAGCATAGTTGCATGTCAAGGTTCCCAAGATAGATTTGAATGAGTTCTGTCTGGCGTAAATCTACTTTTATAGCCAGGAAAAAAAAAAGGGGGGGGGAGAAAAGAGGAAAAATATCTTTACTCTTGATCACTCCTACTTTGAAAATGATTAGTGATAATGAAATCTGGCGTGTAGAGAGCTCTCATTGAAAAAAAAAAAAAACAACAACACATGCACAAAACCAAACAGCTCTTGGCACTGTTTCTGCTTACTAAGGTCTTTAATTCTTTTAACTGCATTTTGTCGTATTTACCTGCACTATTCACAAATTGTTCTTTTATAGCATCTGACATATACCTAGTATACAACAGAGAAAAGCTTCAGTCACTGATCTTATCATTATGATCTTGGGTCAAGTCCTCAAAGTATTGCTTTCAGTGGGAAATGCTTAAATATTTTTAATGCTTAGGCTGTAGCCCCTACCCATAGACATGAAAAGAGTGGAGTAGTGTCAATAACTTCTTCCAGCAAGCAATTCAGTGGATGGCTCTTTTGCCTTTTGTCCCAACACTCATGAAAACACATTCATAGAAATTTCTTATTGTTCTTTCTGCCAGTGCCAGGAAGGACAGTGTTAGAGACCGTGCTGGGAGAAGGACAACCCCCCCCTCCTTTCTTCCTTACAATGACAAATTTTACAGAGCATTCACAATTTGTAAGTCTCCCTCTCCTGAAAGAGGGAGCTTCACCAGCTCTCCAGTTCTGCATTTGTAGATGTCCCCTATTGCTGACGGGATCAGTCTTTTTTTATGACCTGAGAAACAAAAGGGAAGACTCCTTAGCTCCATTATCAATTGTGCTTAGTACCACGTTTTCCTTTGCCCACTGATGTTTTGGCCTTCTGGCTGCACAGCTCTCCCATCACTCACATCTGGAGAGACAGTGCTGTGGTGACTGTGTCCCTTTTAAGTTCATATTGAGAAATATAGCCACATTAGCATGGTTCTCCACCAAGCTACTTAAACGTGCTTCTCATTTGTACCTAACTTGGGAAACTCTACATGTTTCTGCAGTGCACCAGAAAAACAAGGGAAGAACCAGGAATTTGCCCCAACCCTCTCCTGAGCTTGATGTATTTGTGGACCTATCTGAAAGACAAAACCTGAATCTAGCTCAAGGACAGATCAAGTGCCTGCCCCACGTATGTTTTGCTATACTGGATTTAAAGATAATGGCAACATCTAGTGATTCAATGGAAGGATCTAGCGATTAGATAGTGATAGATAATCACTCTCTTTAGACTGAAGAGTCTCTCTCCTCTGGAGCTACAACTTCAGCCATTGGCTAATTTTGCAGGTTAACTGGATTCAGTCCTCTGAATAATCAGTGGAAAGATAAAGAAGGTACTCAGGTAGGACAGAATGGATTTCCCCTCTTGTCTCCTGTGGCAGAGTGATTCAGTGAGATCAGTTCCTGTGTCAGACAACTAAATGGGTGAGCTGACGTCTATCTCCAACTATGTCTTAGGTACTTATTTGAACGGTACTGTTTATCTTATGACAGGTTGATGGCTGAGTTGAATGCTCTTCCTATCGAGCCAAGCCTGGAAAATAATTTATTCTAAGGGAAAACACAAGTAATTGATTTGTGTTTTGAATGGTTTGGATTCTCTTCCTTTAGAGGACTCTGATTTCTTTCTGTGGATGATGATTTTTATTTCAGAGAATGTGTGTTAATATGAAAATTCTGCAGATAAAAATATTTCACTTCAGGAAGAAAGTCCTCTGTGTCCAGCAGGTACATGTCTGCAAAGTCCCCTGCTCTGCTTTAATGGCAAACAGATTTCTGCTGTTCTTTGGTGATCCGTCCTAATGCTCACAGTGATGCACATTTCACTGCTATCTGTTTAAACAGCTTGGCAGCCCACTGCACCACCTTTCGTGCCCACCACTTTAATTGGTGCAGCTGCTGCCTTAGGGTGCTCTGCTAAATGGCACCAAGACAAATATAAACAGTCTGCAAACATGTGTTCAGTCTTGTCACCACTGTACTTCTCTTTATCTTGTCAGGAACCGAGTCTCTGCTTTCTGTATCAATTACACTCTCATTTAGATCAACATATATTTTATGCTTTCTTGTTGGATCACAGCATGAAGTATAAGGTATCATGTTTCATTTATGCTTTCATCAGTGTTTGCCGGTTTTCTATTCCAAGGATCTTTCAGATACTTGGTTACTCCTATTGCTCAGGCCACAAAACAGTACAGTATCTTCTTTGGCTAATAGTTTGATTTCTTCACATCTTTCAAATACAATAAATATAACCTGAAACACAAACGTAAACGCTTCTCAGAAGCTCCACTGAAGCAGAATTATTTTGTTCCATTTAAACCACTTGGAGCACTTTGCTGTCCTTCACTGACACCATTTTTAATTTAGCCACAGAGCTGTAACACAGATGTTTTGCCGTTTAAGAACTATAGAAGTTTTACTAGTCGGTCTTCATAGCAATTACACATATCTGAAATTAAATCAAGCAACTACAGACACCAAATCATTGTATCACCTAAACAACTTAGACTAAGCTATTTTTAAATGTTTCCTCTGTCCTAAAATCTGCAATATTTACTTAGATTCACAGTTAATTGCTCCTCCAATGCCATTGCCCTTAAGTCCTTGAGACATTTCTTTCAGCATATCTGTTTTATCTTAACTGTAATGGCCTTGCTTCTTCAATGTTTTTATAATTCTGAAATTGCTACCCTTTGCCCTGTAGTACATGCTCTGCACTTCATGAAACTTCTGTTACTGAAGGGAAAGAAAAGAGGCACAATGTGCATTTGGAAGCAGTGCTGGGACCATGTTCGTTTAAAAATGAATCCCTTCTGCTCTAGTACCCATAGCTGCATTCAACGATCTCAGATTTGCTATGGATTATGGTCTCTGCAATGACTGGCTTGTGCATCCACAGAACAAAACACTGCAGTTTTAGCCTCACAATTCAATAAGGGATGTTGCCCGGTCCCCTGTCATAACCAGAGTGCTTTACAGCTGCTCGTCCATCACAGAGCAGCCAGGGCCCCGCTCTCCAAAGTTTCGGTGAGTTGAGCCACACTTTGTGCTGGAGCGGGCTGGAGCCCGTACTGGCGGCGGCTGCAGGCACAAAAGCTCAGTCTGTAAATCTCTCACCTGTCATTACTCTCTAACGCCTGCCAAGTGCCTTAAAGGCAGTCACTGACATCTGATTGCCGCAGGTTAGACAGAGGTAAGTATGGCCGTAACAGCCTGCTCGGGCATGCCTGCTGCAAGTGTGATGGAGGGAACTTTAATAGGGGTTCTGAAGACAAATCCCACACGCAAACCCACACAGGATCCTCCTGCATCATATGTCATCCCATTTGCTGGACTCTGTGCTCTGCCAGACGATCTGCATTTAGCTTCTCCCTTGGAAAATGCTGAGGTGATACATACCCCGATGGAGTGGTGTGTGTGTATGTTCATTGGAACTCACTTTTGTCAGGGGAGCTCTTCACAGTTAAGACTCGCAGGAACATTTCTGAGCTTCTGTGAACATCTCTCATATCTTCTGCAGGTTGAATAATGAATTAAATGCTGTCTAACACATAACAACATCTGAACCACCCCAACCTGGCTGTTTCTTCCAAGCTAGTTTTTTTTATTGTTTCTTGAAAACACAGGTTTAGTCCAGGCATGGTCTTTGATTGAGTTTTACAGGGCCCAGTATGCCAAGGTCTTGATCCATGACTAAAGCTCTTTGGCATTACTGGAGTAATAATAACAAATTGTTCAGTAGAGCAATCTTGGCACCTCCCTGTAAAGCATTTCATTGTAACTCCTGTCCAAAACAGGGTAACAGATTAGGGTTTCTGATCTGGTTTTCTGAGTGTCAGACCATGTTATGTAGCGCTCAGTCCGTATCATGGTCACATCCCACCCACAACCCAGTTACTCTCTCATGAAATCTTACTATGCTGTACAGAGGCAGTAGGATTCCTCCCACAACTACTCCTCCTAAACATCAGGACCTGTTTAGGCCTCTACTGAGCAGGCAGTGCAAGGGCCCTTTTTCTCCCATTCAGTTAGCTCCTTCCTTCCCACGTATCCAATGCCATCATGAGATATCAGGCTGGTAGGATAGAAACAGATAACGAAAGACACCACTCATGGACATGAAAATATCCACTTACCTTAGAAACCTAATACAAGTCCAGGACTGCAATGTATGTTCACCTTTACCCACGCAACTCAAGCAGGCACCACCAGTACAGGGCACCAGAGCAGTACCAGTTTAGGGCACCATTCACACGAGATGCCTCAGGAATTCTCTGCAATTCTTTCATCCTGTTGGAAAAACAGTTAAATCCTGGTATTTGGTAACCTCTTTTTGTACATACATAATTATGGATTTGACTAGCATCTAATTGTGAGAATATGGTCTATTCCCCGTTGTCTCCTTTTCTTTCTCAGATAAGAGCAGTCACCCTTACAGTCCTGCAGAATTTGGCACAGGGCTGGAACTGGCGAATGAACGTGTTCTAATTTGTAAGATCATCCAGTGTTCAAGCTCACCGCCTTCATTCCGTCAGTGTGTGCCCATATGGTGAATTGTAGGAGAATGACAATTCCTCCTTCTTCCCTTTACAACTAGGAGCAAAGTGACTATTTCCAAAAGACTATGCATCCCTTTCTCTCCATTGTTCTTAATACTTCGACACTTCTTTCTGATTTTCTCTCATTGAACAGTCCAAACACCTACCAGAAAGTATGATGAAGAGTTGAGCCTCATCTACTCCTCTAGACGCTACTCCCAGCAAAGAAGAGGAAGAGATGAAGAGGATTTTAGAACTAGCTGTCCCCAAGAATGGTAAGAGCCTACAGTTGTAAACATTTAGTTAGGGACACAGCTTGTGGGTAAGACATCTAAAATGAAGCATCTGTATACGTGTAAACCTCTGAGCTGAGTATCTAAGCTCCATTGTAATCAACAGAGATTTAGGAGCTCTGTACAGTTAGCTATGTATGGATAAACATCACTGGCCATTTGAGATGCTATAGGATGTATTGTGTGGTCTCCACCTGCAGGTCCGGAAGGGCATGGGTCTCCCACAGATCCAGCATCATATCTGCCATGCCCAATGTTGCAAGATATCTTAGGAAGTGTCAGATGGCACTTGATGTCTAAGTTTCAGCAGCCAAATCAAGGTCTAGATCTCCATGGATTATAATGGAATATAAACATCTAGCTCACAGATAGACATCTAGATGCCCTTATTCTACAGGTTCAAGTTCATTAAATGATAACTACTGTCCTAGTATTTTCTAGACTGCATGAAAATAATGCAAGCTGTGTAATTTTGAGGACAAAGGAGTTTGCAGCAGACATGTAAAAAGCTATTTTTTTCTAACTTACTCTTGGAATCAATGTATACAGAAACTTTGGGTTGAGGGGGTTATTCTGCCAGTCTTACTAATATATAAGCTGTGCATATGGTAGGTGTGCCTTCTTATCTTGGGAAAACTGTCTCTCTTTTCAAAGGGCTTCAGAAACAAGACTTTACTTGATTTTGCTTGCATAAAACTGAGTGCTCTGAAGCCTCCACCCCATAAGGATGGGTTACCTAGTATTTGGCTTCTCCATCACTGTCACCCTGGCCTTCCAGATGGAATCCCTAGGTAAGGACTTCTTTTCTCTTATCCAGAAGATGTGAGTTTTGGTGGTATGCTGTAAAAGCGATGGGCCTTTCATTTTGTTATGTTTTAGTTCTCTCCTCAACCTGCAATAGTCTCTACCAATCAGAGGTTGTCTTGGTACAGCCTAAGTGCTCAGAATACCCCACTACTACTTTCTCCCTTTCCCCCAAAAGGGAACCTGAAATACTTGGAAAAAGATCTGACCAAATACCCCATGTTGATTTTCACTTCTCTTGACTTGCAAGGACTACGTAGATGACATTTTCTTCTACTGGTCTGCCCATCTTTTATGGATATATCCCTTTTCAAGTAAAGTCTCTTATTCCATGGTCCTTACGGCAGATAAGAACCCTAGAGGGAATGTTTGCTTCTCTTGGTCCAGTTCCCCCACCCCTTTTTTTTGTTTGACTTGATTGCTTGCACATTGTATTCAGTAAAGTATGAAAATTATTTTTGCTCATGAATCTTCCTTCCGTGATGAAATGCTTACACCCAGTTCAGTGTCAGTTAATGATAGGCCATTTATAAATTAATTAAAGTGTTGAAAAGGATAATTTATACTTAGGCTAAACAGGTCTGAGTAAATGTTTTAGACTTTTTAAGGTTCTTATACACATTTCAGCTAAGAATAAAAGACTTCTTCCGTTTTTTTCACATTAGGTCAACTCTTTTTTCAAAAGGCTAATCTTTCCATGACTTTGACTTTGCACGAACAAGAATTCTGAACAAATCCTCACTCTTGCTCAGGTATTCCCTGTCAGGCTTGCCATGTTTTGGGGACCTCCTCAAGGGCATTAAGACATCAGACACACAAGGTGAATGAGATACAGAGTTTCTGCTTCTATTCTAACTCCAGTAAGCCTGAAATAACGTTATCACCTCCAGAACGAGACCCCTTTGGCTCTGTAGCCACAGTTCCTGACATCTGAATGATGGTGAGATGCTAAAGAGAAGTTTTACTTTCATTTAGAAATAGGGAGTTACATGTCAGCCTGGGGGAGGTATATAAACCAATTACAGGGGTGGAAGGCTTGTCAATGACTTACTGTTTTCTACAGATCACAGACTGTTCCCAGCTATATAATGTTGGCTCTTGTGGTCAACGAAAGATAGACGGGGATCTCTGGTATTTTTGGGAAGACTCTAGATCAATTTAATGTTTGCAGGGAGCAGTGACATACGAGCTACCATGAATAGCACCAGGGCTGCTGTGAACTCCCAGCCAGCTGGTGGCAAGGTGGCCGAGCCAGATCATCTTCCTAGCAGCCTGCGTGACTCGGGCACACCGTGAGGGACAGTTCATTAGCTCAACAGGCGGTGCAGCCCCAGGGATGGGGAAAAGGTCCAAGCCACTTCTCTGCATTAAATTCTTTGCTGACCCCTGCCTCACTTTCTTTCTACCTTTTCTTATATTTTATCCATCGAGTTTTGCTTGTTTTTCTTTCTGCAAACTTGCGTGCCAAGAGGCAGATACCTCCCCATCCATATAATGTTCTGCAAACTCCGTGGGTTGCTTCTCACAATATAGCCCTTAATTTCTGTGTGTTATTCTTCATCTCCATAAAACCGGGTAATGATGTTTAAATACTATGTAGATAGGGATCTCACAACCAAGCAGTTCGTCTATATGTATAAATCCAGAATCTCACTGAAGTGATAGCTATTAGAAATTTTCAGTTCCCAGCACTTTTGTTGGTGCTAACAGTCAGAGTTCCCAAATACTGGCAAACAGACAGACATCCTCATGGGGGAGGAAGAGCACACAGAGAACCCCCTGTGTTTTTACATACTTTAGTCTTCACTTCCTGGAGCAATGGCAGCTTCCACGGCTTCAGGAGAAAACACCGAACTCTGACCACGTCTGAATGAATGAACATAGAAATAGAAATGTCATAGGTGAAAACAGTGTCCTGGTACTTCTGTTTTTTAACCCAGGAAAAAGTAAATGGTCAATGACTGGACCTTTGTCCAAAGAGGTAAAGATGATCAAGAGGGCGGATACAGACGACTTTGGCAACAGGAGAAGAGCAGGAGAGGAGAGAGATGTTCACCACCCCACTTTTATCACCCATTTTCTCTTTCCACCTCCATCTTTTCAGCAGCTCCTTTCTACTACTGCCTCACTGCCTTTTCCCTCATTGCTTCATGCTCTCTACCCCATCATTTCCAGTACCTTCCAGTATCCACACAGTCCAGCAGAGCATCCAGAGGCGAGAGAAGACGGGCACCAACTTCCAGCTCTTCCAGTGCCACCGCTGCAACGCGCGGGTGCAACCGCACCCGAGGTGAACGGGCACCACTCCCCGCGTGGGACCCCTCGGGAGCTGGTCTGTCTGCCTGCGGACCCACCAGCTCGGCCGGGCAGCTTTGTGGGGTTACTTAAAAAAAAAAGCCGTTTGCAGTGCTTGGGACCCCCAGCCGTGGCCCAGGCCCCCACCGCGTGTCACCCCCAGCCGGAACGCCCAGCCCTTGCCCCTGCTGGGGCAAACCCCGGGCCTCACCAGGGCTCTTCCCACCCGCGCCCCCAGCCACCCCGGGGGCAGCCAGCCCTGCC
>VXAA01004452.1:609103-656266 GCA_013399115.1 Anseranas semipalmata
CCCCCCCCCGCCCCGCCCCGCCCCCTTCCTCCGCCCGCCAAACTTTCCCGGAGCGGCGGGGCTCTGTGGCCTCAAAAGGCGGCACACGAGCGAGCAGCTGCTGCTGAGCCAGCCGGGCGGAAAAGCGAGCAGGTTAGGCAGCTAATGCCGGCTGTAATTTCAGTTTGTTTAGTTATTGCACTTTTTTTTTTTTTTTTTTATTGATCCCTTGCAGTAGCCGGTCTCTTCCCACAAATGGGTTTCCAGATGTTTTCTGCTTTGCGTTTCCAGCCCGCGGCGGGCTGCAGCCCTCCCCCGGGTGCTGACCTCCCCCAGGCCCGCCTGCTGTCCCCGCGGTCCCCGGGGTTCCCGACACAGAGCGGGGCTCCGGAGGGATGGGGAGCCCAGCGGGAGGTGCCAGGGCCCTGGCAGGGCTGCGTCGGGAGGCTGCGGTTTATCTGTCGTAGAAATGCGTCGGGCTGAAAACGCGTTGTTTCAGATTTGAGATCCTGGAAAGAGCTGCCTGGGAGTGCTACAGTTGTTTACCTGCTTACATTTGTTCATAAGGAGAAAAACTTTGAGGAACAGTAAGTGGGGCTTTGCTTGCACTGATTGACTTTTTTTTTTCTTTCCTGGAGTTTAATAATACAAAAAGTAACGAAGCCCCATATATCTTCAGCATCCTGTCCAGCATGAAAATATTTCCAATGTATTAGGTTCAGGCCTCACTTTCTTGTGTAATTATTCCCACCTAACTCTGCCATTCCAACTTGTCACACACACGCACAGGACTTCACCAAGTGTGGGACAAAAGGGACTCTTTCTCAGAAAGAGTTAAAAATCGCTTGAGACCATAGGGCCTGAGCCAGGGCCTGTAATGGAAAGATGCCATCCTGGTGGCTTCCCCCCAAGGCTCTGCTCAGTTAGGGAATGGCTAAGTTTCCGGGAGAATTTGGGGATACGGGGAAGGTGAGTACCCCTGGGTGTTTTTTATAGCAAATACAGGAAGTGACTAACATTTTTTACCAGATGACAGCTGTTAGGTTGCCCACGGGAGATGGGTCAGTTGGCTGGGGGACGAGATGCCCCCATCGCAGGAACTGCTATCACATTTCCCTCCTGGTGGCAGCCCAGCAGCCAGAGGATGTATCACGTTTCCTCTCCATTTACCTCCAAGGAGAGGCATCTCTCCAACTCAGCCAGGGGTGTTGACAGAAGAGAAGATGGAAATTGGCATTACTATAAATATGTTGCTGATAGAGGAATTTAGTTTCTGTTAGTATCAATCCCGGATCAATCTCAAGCACAAAACCTATTTAAAAAGAAGAACATCTGACATGCGAGCTGTGTCTAAACTGGGATCTCCGTATAATCCCCATAAAGCAGTCAGGCTGCTCTTTCATGGTCGCTTATCATTTTGAAAAAGTTTCTAAGCATAGTCATGCAAGATTGAATCTGTTTAAAACAGAAGCTTGCGTTGGGCTCATAACATATATAGCGTGCGTCATTACCTGAATTTGAAGTAAATTGGGGCCACCCGCTGCTTTTCTTACTCATAGAAAACAAACCTCCCACCGAAAGACAAAGGACCTCAGTAAGAGCTGCAGGATTGGGTCCTTGGAGTTTCTTTCAAGTAGGTCTGAAAAGCATCTCTGACTGCCTAAATACCATAATTCCTATGCTGTTATTAGAGCCACGGTGTGTTTCTCTCGCTCAGATGTGAAATTGCCTATTTACATGTATCTCACCTACTGAAGTTTTGTCCTCTGTGGAATACATTTCCTGAATTTATACAAATTTGGTTATTGTTGAGCAAATTAGATTGCATATTCTACTTGTTAAGGGGTGAAATTTATGCCTGCTCATGAATCTCCCTACTGTGATAAAATGCTTACACCTAGTTCAATGTCTGCTAATGACAGGCCATTTATAAATGAATTCAAATATACAAAGGATGACTTAGGCTTAGAGAAAATATGAAAAATATATTTACAGAAATAATTGGTTTAAATATTTATGTGTATGCAGTTTTCCTTTAAGAGTGATGTTTATTCTGCTTACCTGCTTAGGTTATGTTAAGTATATTAATTATGAGCTAAAATCCCCATTGGCTTCTAATTTAGGTAAGCAGTGATTTAGACATTCAGAGTTTGTCCCTTGCAAAGATTTTCTGTCCAGTAAATGTCTGTAAAAATATAGTCTGGAGAGGTGAGAGCTGCTTGAAACTGGAAAGCAGTTTTTCAAGAGGACTTCATAACATTGAAGAAAGAAGCAGCAGGGCACTCCAGCTACCATGGGGTGGTATTTTGTAGTTTGTGGGGTCACTGTTGATATTTTTGTGTAATTGTAGGATGAGGTGCTGCAAGTCTAGAAGGTGGTTGGACAAATGAAGTGGTTGTGCGCAAATTAAACTGTGCTGAATACTTACAGAAGTTAGCCAAATGTGCCTGTGAGCACTGAGTCCTACTGGAGCAGGTTTCAGGCAGCCAGGGATGGTCTCGTTACTTTGGGTTTATTTCTATACCTCATGCTGTTTAAGATCTCCCTTGTGATTTTGGATGCACTGTTACTGCCCTGTGCCTTGTTTTTCAGCTTGTTAAAAATTGCAGACAATGTCTAACATTGCACAAGCGTGCTGCTGATGGTTTTGTTTGCTCTTTGTGTTTCAGTGAATGATACCTTTTTAAACACAAATTACTACTTTACTGAACAACTTACTGAGTAACAAAACATTGAGTGCTTTTAAATTTTGAAAATCTCTGTTGTGGAAAAAAAAACAAAACTGTTGTGGTGTAGCACAAGGCTTGAACAATTAAAGTACCTGAGAGCTACTTGCCACTATATTGGAAGACCGTATTCAACAGACAAACAGTGTACCTGGAAATAAACTTTGCAGGACCATGTTTTAGTTCAGAAAGAGCCAGCATCTTGCATAGAGCGTTTCAATTGTCAGAACAAACCAAGTGTCTGGGAGGAAAATATTTTTATTGGTGTCCATGTGATGAAGTGCTCAAAGGAGTATATTCATCTTCAGACTGGATATTAAAAAAGATATTTATCATGTTCTTAAAGTGGATCTTGAGAGGTTCTAAGCCACTCAGAAGTCCTGCAAATTATAGTTGCAAGGGGAATTGATGGTGTTTGGCACCATGATGGACTGAACTCATGGTGAACAAAACGTATGTAAGCGATGTGTTCTTTCGAATATATTCTGCACCAAAGGTAAATAACCAACAAAACTGTTATTCAAATCAGGAACGCACTGTCTTTGAAGAGGATCTTTTTGAGGGCAAAACCTCCAAAATTGTTAAGTGAAGGGCTCTGAATGGATAAATGGAATGCAGGCATTGTGTATCTGTTGCATACTCTGTTAAAATCACTCCCATTAAATAGTAGCAAGAGAAGTAAATAGTTGCTAGTGAGACAGCACCAAGAAGTCAGAATAGTAATATCTGTAGTAAAATTCAGTGCACAAGTCAGAATAATAACATCTGTAGTAAATGGACTAGTCAATGGACTAGTCTAGGTAACATATTGTGTTGAACATAAGGAATATTTTAATAGTTTGAGAGTTAATATTGGATGGCTGTGTGTGGTAAATGACAATAAATGGCACTCAGTTGATGGCAGAAATTGATGATGTAATTTTGATGTCTGTATCCTGTGTTTTCATTCTGACACCTGCTTATTTTGCTTTTAACTGGAAACAGCATGAGGAATTGCACCGAACAACTTTAATGTTTACATACAGAAGGTGGTATCTTGGAAATTATTTGGCTTGGTCATTTGGTGGCACTAAAGTTAACCAGGTCTTGTAAGACAGTAGAATTGTACCAAGGTTAAACATTTTAATTTCATTGAAATTGTTTCCGCTTTTACTATCAGACAATGATGCAAAATAAGCTGTAATCCCATACGAAAGATTTGTTTTAAGGACATTCTAGAAAGGTCTCATACAGACATAGACTTTGCTGTTCTCTGCAAATTCATCACACTGTCAGTTTTTTCATGCAGCTTTGTCATTTGGAAAGATAAGAACAGGATGAGGATGCAGAACGTGTGCAACTTGTGCCTCAGCTGTTGAACATACTCTATCTAGAGCACTGGGCAGTAGGTAGAGTAAGAAAAATAAAAGAAACAAGGCAAATCTGGGTTTGATCTTTCCCCTAACCTATCCACCCAGTTTTCAGTTATCACCAGGCTGTCAGAAATGTCTTTATTCGGGCCTCTGCATTTATTAGACTCTCAAGGAGCTATACACCTTTGCTTGTCAAAAAGCATTTCTATTTTGGTCTTCAAAAACTGTGTGGCAGTGAGCTCCAGGTAACCACGTGTGGAAAGGGTGTGAATGGGTTTGTACTTTCAGTGGGTGCTCCTTTGCTTGTCTTCTGTTGAAAATCAGAGGCTAATGCTGCTATTGCTACTTCACATTTGTGATTACTGAATTTTTCAGAATTTTTTTTTCAGGGAAATTTTTCAGGGGTATCTCATCTATAAGGTGAAGAACACTTCCTTCATGGTGCCTTGACCATTCCTTGAATGGTCAGAAAATACCCAGCATTTCTATCATCTCAGTTCCCATGCAGTATAACTTGCTTTTGCTGAGGATGTAAGATGTCTCTGGCTTTGGAGGACGAAGATGAAGCAGCAGCTGACACATCCCTTTGCATGGGGAATCTGCCTCTGTGGTCCTGCTGAAGCCAGCGGAGGTTTTCGGTTGTGCATGGGGGTGTCTGCAGAGCATTGCCCATTGTTTCACCATAGCTCACAGAGCCACAGTGCAGTGAGGAAGACAGAGTCCAGCACTGACAGGTTGCCTCTGCTTTCATCCAGCTAGAACAAGTTCATTCCCACATATTTTTTGCTAGCTATAGGATACAGAAGTATCTCCTGCAAAGGGCATGTTTTCACAAAGTCCTTTCTCTTGAGGGAAGAATGGGGGTATTGCTCCCTTGAACAAGCTTTTAAAGAGCAAAGTTCTAGTGTCACTGAAAACTAGAATTTATACCACTGTCGAATGGTTTGAGCAGGAGAGAGAGCTTGCATATAAAATCAAAGACTTCTGTTTACATATAAATCTCTTGGTTCTCAGCAAGGCTAGCAAAGGAAATTAGAAGAATTTCATTGTCCTTTAATGAGGTTTTGAGTTGAAAATGTTAATATAAAGAAAACAAGTTTGCCAGACTTGTTCCTCTTTCAGTAAATGTATTTTTAAGCATGTCCTGCTACATTTAAACAAAAAGCCCAGATAACAGTTTCCAGTGCACACTTTTCATCAGAGAAGTACATTATGGAGCACTGCGGTTGCATGGTAGTTTCTACGCATATCACTCATTGCTAAGATAGGTAAATTTACAGACATTGAATGACATGACCAGGAACTAACAGTGCAAAACGTAGTGGAAAATATAGAAAAAAAGGTATGGAAAAATTATAGAGTAGGGAACTGCTTAAAAAAAAGCAGTGAAGTCATTAGTATAGCAGTAGCTTATAAAATAGATTGTCCTATCAGGAATATCTTGATAAGGGATAAATTAATAATAGTACTTATTAGTTCATAGGGCTCATGTTATGAAAAAAACACTTTACAGTTCAGATATTCTTGCAACTAGAAATTGCATGTGGATACCCCAACTGCTAATAGTTCCCAAGAAACAGAAACTAAAAGTGATTTGGACAGATTATCCCACTAAGAGATCACCCCGAGATCTCAGATGTGAATTAACTCCAGGCTATTTAAAACCCAAGTGAAATTTTGTGGCTTGAACTCTTTAAGCTTTTACCAAAATCCTTGTTTTTAAATGGCATTAACAGGTGCATTAAAATTTGTAAAGCCTTGTGTCCCTCAGGCATTTCCTCCTAGAACTGATGCTTTGTCCCCATGTGAAGGTGACTTTCTGTCTCAAAAAACAAGGTTATACAGACTTTCAGTACTAATATTAGTTAGTATCCTGGCTTTATTTGGACCCATTTTATTTCCATGAATATGACCTTGACCTATCATAGACACTGTGGCTTCCACTATAGCCTCTCACGTCTTTCACCTGCTCTTTGGTTTAGGATCTGTGAGGAAAATTAGCCCTTAATTATAATTATTTCTGATGTTTTTAAGTTCTCTCTGCTTTGAATAATTAGCTAGTGGCGGTGAGCAGAGCTACGTTACAGGTTATTACTGAAGTAACAGATATTTACAATGGGTGAAGGGTAGGCTGATGGACCATCCTGGTTTATTGGACATGAGCTGTATGAATGATTGGTTTCCCTCTTTCTACTAATTTACGGTAGCAGAACAGTAGCAGAAGTGCATAAATGTAGAGGCAGCAAAGCAACTGTGATTGATTAGGAAAAGACAGTAAAATCAGCAAGAGGAAGCAGAAAACCCAAGAACAAATTCTACCCCTTTCTATTGTCTTGAGGATTGTTTGAGATAATACTTATTTGAGGATAAAATGCTTTATATGGGATTCTGCAGTTAAAGCAGGACAAGTCAGATTCCATGAAAATTTTCTGGATAATATGGTTGACCTCTTCTTACATGCCCTGGTACGGAATAGGTTTTGAGTCCTGGCTTTGCCTGCTCACGTGGGTGCTGTGTGTCTCCTAGAAGCCTGTGACCATGGTACCCTGCCAAAGCTGCTCCTAGGAGTTCCCAGGGAACTGCAAAACCTGTGGGGGTACAGGACACGCCACGTATGTCCATACCTTCAGCAGGGTACAGACAGAGTGAACTTGCAGTCTGGGTCTTGTTTACCTTTGATTCACCTTTGATTCACCTTGTTCACCCCCGGTTGAGTTCACTTTTGATAGTCCAGTTTGGAGACATTATTGTATGAGAAGATTATACCATGCCACTTCAAAGCAACATACTCTAGGGTTCCTGCTGACTAGGGACATTTGTGAAAAAAGGTGACTATATGCATTATTTCTCCCTGTGTCCTGAAGTATTGGGCTCTGCCTACTTGCAAAAAATTTTGAAACATGTTGAAGATGAGTCCTCTCACCTTTGAAACTTGTAGCATTAACTCTTTTTCCATGGAACAGCACCTAAAAGGAGTATAGGATTGTTTTACAGCAAATATGTCCTTATGTAGTGTTTGTGTTGAAGACTCACCTTTTTTTGAAGAAGCTTTTGTTTTGTTTTAGATCTAGACTTTAAACCCTGATAATGTTGGTGGAGTTGTAGAAGTGTAAGAGAAAAAAAAAGAGCTGTTGTATCTTCCTAGGCAATATATATCTGGATAAAATCAATGAGTTTAATCATGGTTGGAGGAATGTGTGCCAAGCAAGTGGGAATGGATTCGTTGTGATTTTATGTTCTTGTGTCTTTCCTTATTTCAGTTTGTCTTTGCAGTCTATAAGAGATGATGTATCTGGGGTATTACTGACATGAAGTGGAGGTGAGTCCTGTGATTTGTGGGCCACAGAAGATATTCTCTCCTCATTGAAGGTTTTCAGTGAAATCTTAGAATACATTGTCTGTCTTAGCACTGTGAAAGCACACATGTCAGTTTTGAGAATTGCCATACACCAATGAGGAAAACACAATATGAGAAGTTCCTCAAGATACCTAATTAAAGAAAAGAAAAGAAAAGAAAAGAAAAGAAAAGAAAAGAAAAGAAAAGAAAAGAAAAGAAAAGAAAAAAGAAAAGAAAGCCTGTAAGCACAATGAGAAAAAATAACTGAACCTAAGGATGCACAGATGAATAGTGTGGTAGTTTACTGTTTATCTCCTCACTTTTACAGCCTCTTAGATGCTAGGTCAGAAAGATTTTATCCCTGTTGTGCCAGCTGCCTCCAGGATGAAAGAGGAAGTAGCAGTGTAGGACCTTATAACCAGAGCAGAAGTAAACCATAAGTTGTGCAGGCTAGGTTAAAACCTTTTAACAAAATATCAGGAGAAATGGAAAGATGAGAGTTCATTATGTGTGCTGAGGCCCATTTTCCTTGCCTTTCAGTGACTAACTGGAGTCATTATGGTTTAAGTTGGCTGCCAAAAAGAATACTTGCTAATAGATTTAAGATGGAAGATGGAGAAAAGATAAATACTAAGCCCTAGTAGTCATATATATAGGTTAAGAATTTGGGGGTGGAACTTGATGGAGCTTGAACAAAAGTAAGTCAGAATGCGACGTTAGTACATTAGGTGAGATTTTTTTTTAAATGTGGATGATACTTGAATAGTGTGGGATGCTCTCTCTCCCACTTATTCTCAGAGGGAGATGAAAAACCAGAATGACAAAAGAAATTATAAAGTAAATAATAAAGGGATTAAAGGAATCTGTAGTCATTTACAAAGGTTAGTGATAGACAGTCCTGCAGGCAAACAGAATTTAGAAATTCTTTAAGGTACTTATTAAATGAAGAGCAAATAGACCTGAAATTTAAGGGCATTTTCATGGAAAACATCTATTTCTAGAAGTGTTCCTTTACCAAGGACATATAGGAGTTATATTTGATAGAGTCTAGCTTCTCTCGATTTATTCCATTTATAGCTATCTTGCTAACGGTGAGATACCCTTGTAAATGATGCTTTGCTTTCATAAATGGAGGTATTCCCACACTCTCACGAGTCTGTCGTCTGTTGTTGCACAGCTCTGAAGGAGTGGCCTCCAGGGTGACCTTAGACCACATGTCCGGTGCCTCCAGCCCGCTGGTGCACGGACAGCCTGCCGTCCGTCTGCGTGAGCACGCCTGGCAGCTGTTACTGTTTTGGACCTGCATGGGCACTCAGTGTCCTACGTGTGCTCCGGCTGCCCAGGCTAACACCTGCGGGCTCACCAGAGAGATGGCACACGAGTATGCTCATGAGGGTGGCCAACAAGCTGACCCTAAACTGTCAGTGTAGCTGCCACAGTATGAGAGGAAATGTATTACTTTTTTACCCCTAAAACTGATTTACAATACGACTTTTAAAATCCAGTGTGTATGCCTCTATGGATCTTCAGCTTTGTGAATCTTTTTATCAGGCACCGTGCACTGGGCAATATAAACTATAGGGGTGTCCAACACTGGAAGCACTTAAGTAACTTCAGCAAGAGGTTTCAAAGGCACTTCTGCAAACTTGCAGACATTAGTACAGGTTCAGTATTAATTTGATTTTTTTCTTCCAATAGCTTGTTAAGTTCACAGCCAAGTAGGCCAAGAATTTTAGGCACCATTCAGACCAAGCAGATCACCATAAATCTGCCTCAGGAAGTTTATTCTGGAGATCTTAAGGGAGAGTCTTGAAGGGAGAGTCAATCTCTTATTAACAGATGGCAAGTAAGAACTGTAAGAAGTGTACTCCTTCAGTTGGGCATTGATATTCTTCCCCCACCTTAAACTCTTCCTAGCTCCTGAAGAACCTTAGCCTGAGTTTATATTGCTTGATTAAAAAGGGAGAGGGATTGATCCAAGCCCAAGTGGCTGTGGCTGGCTTATGTCCACATGACTAGTAGTTACCACCATCCCTAGCAGATTTGGGTGGAGAGAGTTAGCTGAAGTGGTCCAAAACCATCTGTGACCTAAGTACCAAGCGTGAGACCAGAGGTCCAGCACTTTTATTTAACAATATAAGCACAGCCAAAGAGGATCAGAATACCTCTTTCAATTCTACTAAGGAAAGTTTGAGCAAGCTGTACCTGTAGGGTGATGTACTTGTACCCCCAGCCTCAGGGTGGGAACACACCTGGACTAATAGCAGCATATGTCACCATCCCAGGCAGGCAAAGGGGATATTAGAGCTTCAGTGGAGGGATAAATCCCAGCTTCATGCTTTGAGGAAGAAGCACCCAGGAAGGGCCTTCCGATGGGTTCTTGGTTAACCCTGTGAAAGCCGGTGGAGGAAAGAGAGCAAAGCACCCAGCTTTGGAGTAAGTCTAGCAGCTGAGCAGCAGAGACCTGAGTCTACAAGAAAGAAATTGTAATGAATTTCTGAGGAAGGCGAACCAGCCAGGAAGGAAGGTTCAGTCTTGCTGGGGAAAGCAACCGATTTCTCCTTTCTGCTTTCCCTGACAAATAGAAGATGTTGCTCCAGGGTAAGGAAGGGCTGAAGGACATGAGTTTTCCCCTGTTTTTAAATGAAACCTTTCTCTTCCACTTCACTGACTTGTGCTCATTTTCTTCCTCACTGACCTTACTAGGGATCACCCCTCCATTTGTGTGTGCATGTGCAAGAAGGCTGGTCACCACTATCGGTTAACTGACTAACCTGTTGTTTTACTGCACGCTTATCTTCCATTTGCTGAGCTCTCTGACACATGCTTCTTGATCTTCCTTTTAATTAAAGGATATATATTTCTTTCCATGTGGCTACCGGTCCCTCTCTTTCCTTATATAGTGGTGAGAAATATGAGTAAAGAAATTTTTTTACTGATTATTGATGTTTAATATATTTTAGCAGGCTAAATCTGGTCATGGTCTGTGAATTGAAAGGGTCTGGCTTACAGTCTGAGAGTATGGTCTGGTATATTTGTGTGTATTTCTCCTGCATTAATGAGAATTAGAGATCATAAACCAGCTGTTGTTTTTTAAAATACCTTTAGGGAAAATCAGGGTAGAGCACTCGGAATCTCTTAATTCTTTCCTCTGAGGATCCAAAGGGTACATTTACTCTTGCATTAAATGCTAAATACTAAAAGGTTGAATTTAAGCAGTGGATTCTTCTCCTTTCATGAATTCCCTGAAAACCTTAGTGTAGTCCTTAGCGTAACTGTTTCTTTGCAAATTACGTATCTAAAGAAACCCAACTACCATTACTTCGTCTGGGGCAAAGAAAGGTTTTGCATATAACATGAAAAGAGATTATGTGTTTGCACTGCCTACAATAAAACTAATTGTGAAATGCTCTTGATGATGAGACAGTTTTGTGTTGCCTTAAAACAGAGCACAGTGGGGGACTGTGTTCAGCACGTGGGCTTGTTACAAAGAGATGGGATTTCTTAAAACACTCTGTAAATTTGGAAATCAAGTCAAATCTTCTAATCCGTTAAAGTCTTTTTAGTAGTAAAGCTAAAAATAGAGTAATAGACTTTCAGTATAAATACTTCTCAATTTCTTAGGTATCTTGGAAGCTGTTTCTTCAGTTAGCATCACATAATGTAACATGCCTAGGACCTTTCACACAGCACGGCAATTAGACCAACTTGGGCCAGACTAACTGCTTTGAGATTCTTTCCAAGAACCCAAATATCCTTTTGTTATTCCCCCTTCCAGGCTGGGGCGATTAAGTTTTCTGGTGACTCTTTATTTACAGTACCTTTCTTTTTGGCAGGCTATCTGAATGAACTAGCTTTAATCCTTCCTGTGGAAGATCCTTGCTATTTACTGTATGCTGTAGTGCTCCAGTGTCAGATCAGGTCAGCAAAGGCCTCCACAGAAAGGTTTTACGGGGCAATAATGGGAACATGTTCTCCATGATCAGACCATGAGACCATTCGTGTGACAGAAGTTATCTTTGCGCTCAGAGCAAGGAAAGGGAGAAGGTTTTTTGGCTTTGGCACACTGCTTTGGATTTTTCAAATCTTGCTAACCTTAAATACTCAAATAGTTTCTTCCTAGTCCACCACTCTTTGGTCTCCATAAGGAGAAGGCCCTTGTTTCTGTGGAAGATAATAATTTTCTTGTACAGATTAAGTGGTTCTGTGCCTAATCTACTCTTACTTGAATAATTCTTACAGCATCACTCTCAGTCTACTCCATTTTCTTGTCTATTTTAACTTACAGTGGCTAATTTGCAGAACAAGCATGTCTTCTCCAGTTTGCTTCCAAGGGAATTAACACATAATGAAAGTAATCTAGATCTACAGAAACCTGGTAGAACAAGCAGCAAATGAACAGCTGAGACAGAACAGTTCTCCACTCACATGGACACAGTCCTCTTGGGTTTTCCCTCTAAAAAGAATTGAGCTTTTTCTCAGAATCCCAAAGTTCTTTTTTTTCTGTTTGTTGTCTTGTTTTGTTTTGCTTTTCACTCTGTTAGGTGCAAGCAACAGAGGAAGCCAGAGCAAACTGGAGGTTACACAAACAGATTTCAGAAGTGTCACTGTGTCAGCCCTGATGAAGGGGAGAGAATTTGCCATCTTTGGCTCGACAGAAGGACCTTGAAGTCCTTCCATGGACTCATTGGTTATATCATCTCGCATTCATTGATCAACAGGAGCAGATGTTGCCTTAGGGGTTTTTATGCTTGTGATTTCCAGTGAAGGACCTCAAAGCAAATTTATAAAATGAAAGCCTTGCCTGAGTTAACAGGAATTTCTAATGCTTTTGAAAAATCCTTCCAAAAAAAAAAAAAAAAAAAAAAGGAATATCAGAAAATGAAAGTTCAAACTGCAAGCATTGCAGTATGCAAATTGGTAAGCAGGTCACCTGGTAGTTTTTTCTGCTGATACACAGCATTGATGTTTTCTCCCTGAGAGGGATGTGCAACAACAATATTCTAAGTCCATGACAGAGTATGATCTTTTTTTTTTTTNACAGAAGGATCTGGCTAGTGCAGAAACACGTGTCTTCTGTTTCTATTAACAGTACTTTTCAAAGAGTAGTACTAAGAATACTAATTCTTTTAGGATTAGGTTTAATGGTGAGTTTATAAAACTTCTGAAAGAATGCTGGTGGAATGGCTGCCCTGGCACGTACTGACTCATATTATGGGCCAACAGGTAACATGCTGCCCAATCGACTCTTCAATGAATTATAAAATAAGGGTCCATCACTGATACAAAATGTAAAAATTCTTGCTTGAAGTTCAGTGCTGTTTGACTTAGGAGAGCAGTTGAAGCAGAAGGTTCACGGCGCTGAACACGCTGCTCTTTGCATCCTCTGCCAGTGCCTAAGCCTGTTGAACTGAGCATGCACTGAGGCACCCAGGCAGTCAAGGTAGCGAAGCAGTATTTTCTGGAGAGTTTATAGGAACCAGTTATGTGCGATTTGTTTAAATTAGTGGTGAGCAGTATTACATTAACAATTGTCTTAGTGCTAATAAGGAGGAGTGTCCATGGTGTGGTACTTTGTATACTCAAATTGTACCCGTGCTTCAAGAGGAGCCAGTTTTTTTGTCACTCCCAATGCTTTCGTACAGAAAGGACTGCACTGAAGCTTTCCCACTCAGGTATTTTTACAACCTCTTTTTACTTCAGTGTGTTTTTGTTTTCTTATCTTTTTTTTCTCTTTTGTTCGTAACTAGGCAAACTGCTACCACACTACTTTCAAGGTCAAAAATTAGCCATAGCTCCTGCATTTCCTGTCATAGCCCTGTGAAAAGATAACATTTTTGTCATAATATTCCATGGCGGATGACTAGGTGGACTGCTGTTGCCTCCAGATGCATAGTAACCTAGTTAGAGATTAGGCAGTATTTTAATTTTTGATAAATGTTATCCAGTTACAAGTTCTTTAACCTGTATTTCCCCTTCTTTGCCCACAGAAGACACGGGCATAGGAAAATTACTTTTATCAATGTCATGGTTTCTACCACAGTCCATCTGCTTATTCCCCCTCCTTCCTGCTTCATCTCTCACTTCTCATCTTCCTTTCAGACAAATTTGTTGGAGACAGAGTGAAAATCCTGCTTTAGAGCAACCAGCTGGTACATTTTTCCACCAGGGAATGGGATTTGGAGCAAGGCTTTCTCGCTGCTCTCTCCACTTCTGCGGGTGCTGTACAAAGCTCCTGTCAGCTCACATCTTTCTCTGCAGTGTGGGGCCTCAGGAGCACTGTATGGTTCCATGTACTTAAAATCCTGGTGGATTTTAAAAAGCCCGAGAGCTAGGACACCTCTGCTTGCTCCATAACAGATCTTCTGGTCTTCTTCCTTCACTTCTCTCCAGCGATGAGGGGAAGTATACAGAGCCTGCTTTTAATGCTAGAGTGACAATTACTGTCATCCTTGGAGTGCAGCGCTTGGCCCCGCTACCAGATGAGGTTAAGCATGGCAAAGCTGTTTTGTAACGAAGGAAACCTTTGTCTTAGGAGCGAAGAGATTTTGAACTTTCAGTTGATTTTACTGTGGGGCAAAAACTGCCCTTCTGAGAGCAAGCTCTGCTCAGAACAAATTAGGGTGGATTCAAATAACAGATGGGAGGGAGAAGGCTTCTGAAATTTCTCTAGAGAGAGCACAAGCCCTGCTCGCTGTGGCAGCCAGCCTGTATGCAGTGGGATTTGTGTGCTTGGAGTCGGGAGAGGAAAGAACAAAGCCCAGTAAATCCACTGGTACCCAGATGTCCTACAAATGAGCTTTGGTTTTGTTCCTGAGATCTCAAAATATGTAGCTGTTATTACTAAAAGTTGTTCTCTTCTACAGAAGGTGAAAAAAGAAAGATAGTTTTAATTTTATTGTAGAGAGCAATGTACTCACTGTGTGCTCCTCCCTTGCTGCTCTTCCAGGCTCATGGATACCACAAGGCTGTTAATACTTATAACATGTTCTTTATTTTGATTCTTCTTCATCATGCTGCAGCCGTTTCAGCTGTGCCCATTCAACTTTGCTCCATTTCTGGGCATACTGTGATGCCGATTTAAGATATCTAAATGAGTCAAATAATCATATTTATGATGGATGTACAAGATCATGAAAGAACACTTGCAGGCCAACTATAGTGTAACTGTTCTGATGTCTGACAGCTTAGTGTGTACAAAGAAGCATGAAATATTTTTCAGTGGATGTTAGTTCTACCAGATTTTGTTTCTTTGTGGGTAAATTTTAGTTTAAATAGCCTTGTGAGAGATAAATAGGTTAATACACATTTTACAAATGCCCATTCTGCTATAACAGATCACAAAATGTTCTTGAAGGTAGAGTGTAAATGTCAATGATGGGATTGGGCTCATGGTTTAGCCATCATGTCTTGGAATATCAACTGCTTTACAAAAAAAACTTTTTGTTTGGAGCATTCAAGGCCCAGTCCAAAGCTCTTTTCAGTAAGAGGGAACACTAGTGTTGTCTTGGATGAGTTTTTAAGAGAAATTTGCCCTATGTTGATGTAATACATGGGAGTTATTCAATTAGCAAAAATGTAAAATGGAAGGTGCAATTGGCCTGTTTGTGTTTTAGGGGTAATATTAACATTCAGTTTGTTAACCAGCCTTTCCCAAATGTATAGTTTTACCAGCACATTTTAGCATCCTAATAGATTGAATGAAGAGCTCAGTCATTCCAAAGCTGTATCCATTCAGCAGTAGCAGTCTCACAGCCCTGTCTGTGTCTCAGCCTCTACTCAGGTGAAGCTGCTACCCTTTGATTGTGTTACAAAGAACAGTAGCAAAAAGCAAGTACAAATTCACCATATTTAAAATAAATTATTCCTGAAAATGGTCCAAATGTTGTATTTATCGTTCAGACACCAAGAAATTATTCTTTCTGAGTGTCTTTCCTCCCATTGTCTTTTTTTTTTTTTTTCTTCTGCTCCTGGAGACCGGAATGAAAGTGTTGCAGATGATTGCTTTTTGGATCTCTTTTTTGGAGAGAACCCCTCTCCACAGGTCTGCACTCTCCTTAGCTTGTATTGTACCTCACGAGGTCTAGATAAGGACTGATTTTACTGTATTAACTGGCTCCCAATGCAGCATGTTCACACTGAGCTGCACGCTGCACTTCCTGTGCCACCAAATCAAATCTCAGCCTGTAGCTTTGAAGAATTGTATGTGCAAAGATGACAATTCGTACAATTCACAAACTTGTGCCTGAACTGATACTTATCATTCACATCCTGTGTTATAAATACAAAAGAAAAGTATTGCTGACATGCAAGTCTGAGGAGATGCAGGAACCACTGAGATTGCTCGCATAAACAGATGACACCATATTGACTTATTAAGGGTTGTCTCTTTATAATCTGGCACTGAATGTGGTATGTAGTTTTCCTAAATGACCCAGGTAGAGAGTGGTCCAGAGGCATAATGTAATAAATAATTAAATAAGAAAATACAGTCATTTACAGTACCTTATTAATAGAGGTGGCAAACATACAACAAAGCACTTAAGAACTAAACTTAAAGATTTTCAGCCCAGAGAAGAGGAGGCTGAGGGGAGGCCTCATGGCGGCCTGCAGCTTCCTCACGAGGGGAGCGGAGGGGCAGGCACTGATCTCTGCTCTCTGGTGACAGCGACAGGACCCGAGGGAACAGCATGGAGCTGTGACAGGGGAGGGTCAGGCTGGGTGTTAGGAAAAGGTTCTTCACTGAGAGGGTGGCAGGCACTGGAACAGGCTCCCCAGGGCAGTGGTCACGGCACCCAGCCTGACAGAGTTCAAGAAGTGTTTGGACAACGCTCTCAGGCACATGGTCTGATTTTTGGGGTGGTCCTATGAGGACCCAAGAGTTGGACTCGATGATCCTTGTGCATCCCTTCCAACTTGGATATTCTATGATTCTATGATTCTGTGATTTAAGGTATTTTTATTGCCCAGAGTAAGAAAATTTTTCACATTTAATAAATAGCATGAAAATGGATGAAAAGTGAATTGCATTTAAATTTTGTATTTATTTCTCTTTTAGCCTAAGGTGATTTTACTTATATAAATAGGAAAATATACTACTGGTATCTTTAGAATATCCTTTGGAAGTTAGTGATTACTCACTGTTTACTCTAGCTAGCCCTGATCCTAAAGAAATTTCTTTCTGAGTCTTTGCTGGTCTTTGAAAATATTCCAGAGATACAAGAAAGATAATGCTTCATTTGTCTTATCAGTGGCTTGCTCTCCCTTATTAACTAAATAGGTCACAGTAGCTATAGGAGTGGAGGCACTGAAGGCATGGTCGTATACATCTTTACTTTCAGAACCAAGATTGGAAACTGTATTGCTTGAAATACATTTTCAGGGACAAAAAAAGAATAGGAATAACATCATCATATTGTTAAAATAGAATTTTGGATAGTCTCTGCTCTTCATCCCAAGACCCCACAATGCTTGCTGCTTTCTTTCCAGGTTCTACATCTAAGTGGGCAGTAGCAAAGGATAGGATTTTATTACTGACTGCCTCTGCTTTATCTGCATAGTGTTGCCATTGTTATGACAGAAAAGCACTATAAACATGTGGTGATTCCACCAGGTGCATCTCAAAAAAAATCCCTATACAATAATGTGCACTCATTTAAACAGTGCCATTCACATGGCCTGTCACTTGCCATACCAAGGATGAGGCAGTGCCTGGCTCTTTCTCTCCATTGTTTTCCAAATTATTTCTTCTATTCTGAGCATAGAAGGATGTCCAGGAGCTTGTTGCCTGACAAGGTGGGAAAAGCCATGCCTCTGACCTCTCTGTGGGAGCCAGAAGGCTAGAGTTACACTGGTAGGGCTGCAGGATGCGGAATAATCACCCATTTCTCCCAGTCGCAACAAATCTGACTGATATCACATGGAGTTGTGCAATCATGCTGATTAAAAAGCCTCCTGACTCCTTGCTTCCCAGTGTGGGAAGCAACCACAAAGTCACTACTCTGCTTCAACACAGATAGCAATTAAAATTGACAATTCTGCCTCAGCTGTTCATAGTATTTTTTCCAAAGTGTTGTTGTGTGGCAGAACTTGAGCTTCTCGCTCATTTGTCACTTTGCTGTAAGGAATAGTTCTGCTTAAACTGTAAAAGTCTCTGGTTTTCCACATTTTCTCTGATCTGTTGATGGTGTACCTTACTGTCATATATTGTGGAAATTAAGAATAACAAGTTACAGGATGCTATTTCAAATATTTGACAAATACTGACTTCTAAGCAGGGAGATGAATGGCCGGGGCTTTTAGCATCTTTCATCTCAGAATTCAAGCTGTGACTCACATACGGTTGCTAACACGCAATATTTACAAGAGGGAAAGCAATATTACCTGTTCCACTGCGTTGTGAGCATCTGTTCAGAGCTGGATGTACTTGATATCTGGATGACTCTAACACAGCACGTGCAATGCAGGCAGCAAGACTGGGGTGTATTTTCAGTTGTTTATGCCTGAGTGAGAGTGACTTCGGCAATCATCAAACTGGGCGAAGAGAGAACCACCTCCTGTTTGTTGCAGGATTGAGATCACTCCATTTTCTGGTATTTTTTGTGTTTGCTTTTAAGACCAGATCCTTAACTATGGCTATGGCATAAAGGTTGTGCACAAGAATATGGTGGAAATAAACTTCTTTGCAGCAGACCGAGTTTCTAGTTTTCTGGTTCAATTTAGAAATGCAGTTTAACACTGACCCCAAGGGGCTCAGATGACAGTGAGGAACCAAAGAAAAGAAGTCATGCCCCAGTTCCTCTGGCCTTAACCTTCCCTCTATGAACACATCAAAGAAAATCACCCAGGAGCCATAAGCATTTCTCTATACGCTGTGGACGCAAAGTTGACAATTCTCCTATGTTTAAGCAACTAGATCTGCAGCAAGATGCCAACAGCCTCAGGAGAGGAATTGGCCAGACCCTCACCATAGTACAGCATCTCAGCTGATGAAAACTGAACGGGTTTCTTTCACATCAGTGATGCTGTGGAGATTTGCTGCTGTCACAACAGCACTTACTTCCCAGAGGGACTGCTTTATAATATAATATCTGAAACAAGTGCATTACTTTTTATTCTGTATGAATAGAAGTAGTGAAAAGTGTTCCAGCATATTTTGCAACTGTGGTGGTTTTAAGGAGAAGGGATAAAAGTTGTTGTCTGTTTTAATGGATAATGTCAAGGATTTTTTTTTTTTTTTTTCAGGGTAAGTAGTGCAAAGGATAATTAGTTCTATGGAAACTCTCAGATGTGTCGTAGTTGTACTTCTATTTTTTCCTGTAAAATCAGGTCCATTTAACTCTATTCATTCAGTATTGTTCTGAAGGCTCTGAGAGAACAGGGCATAGCCAGGAGCTCTGTATTTTTTTTTTGCGTTCTACATGGTAGACAGAAATTCCAGTTTGCAACATGCAGTTCTTCTCAGATGCACTGTAGAAGAGAGAACCAATAAAAATGAATTGCTTTAAAGAAGTTGCATCCATCCATGATCATAAATTATTCTGCAAATGTTAATTAGCACTTCAAAATTTTTATGGGCTAAGGAGGTCTTACTAACCTCTATCTAGAGATAGGGAAGTAAGGAGTAGAAAAGTATAACGATTTTAATATTTTTCTATAGTACTCTTTCTAAGAACACAATCCTATTTTCAATGCATTAACCATAAAACTATTCTTTGCTTACTAGTCTTCATATCCTGGCATCCAGATATCTGAAAGAAAGTAAATAGCTACCAGGGATGTGAGGCAGTTAAACCTGGTGCATGCAATCACAGCGCTTGTTTTCCTCTTTTTGTTGCTGCTTGACAATATGTGTCAATACATTATTAAAAACAAGCAACTAAATTAAAACACATTAAAAGGCGCTGCAAAATCCAAGCATTTGTGTTAGGTGTAATTGATTTTAGAAAACTATATTGCTTTAACTATAGCAGTAAGATTAAATCTCTTGGTTTGTAGGCAGTTGTACCAGGAAGGAATAAGATTCCCTGGTATAAGGCAACCTCCTGTTGGTGTAACAGTTAACTTTCTACTTAACTGATCTTCATTATATGTATTAATTATGATAGATTTGGGCTTTAATTACATGGCTGCCTGTTGCTTTTTATTTTTCATCTTCACTGCCTGAGCATCACAAGAGCATAGGAGGGAGTACCTCCCAGGCAGCCTCCCAGGTGGCAGGAGCAACTGGAGACAAAATTGTCCCTGCCCACTGATGAAAACCCTGGGCTGAAGCATGCACAGCACAACCAGAATTTCAGAGATGTAAGCTGCTAAATTCTCCTAAGTCTGTTATAAATACACAGTCTGAGGTTTTCTGTGGTGCTTTTTCAGCCGTCTGCTCTACTTCACTGATGCAGTAGACCTTTTCAGAGCAATGACTGAGAGGCTTTTTTAAATATGGGCAAGACATATTTCCAGACAGCTCAAGCTGACACTAATAAGTCTCAGGAGGGCTTATTAGTTCAGGTGTGATTAGAAACCAAGCAGTCTGTGTGTACTTGCGTTATACCATGCCCGGGTGAATAAGGTTTCAAATAACCTGCTGTGCTGAAGAGTGCAATGTGGGGATGGCCAAGTGGCTCCAAGCAAAGCTGTCTAGATCCATCTGAAACTGGTGCTCATCTGGAGCTAAAAAACTGTAATGGTTACAAACTGATGCCAGGTACCTCGTGCATCTTGTTACTGGTGTGAGCCTAGCTGGGGAGAGGAGGTGTCTCCTCCATGTAGAGAAGGTAGTTATGTAAGTGCTGGTTCCTTACCGGGAGTTCAATGTCCAGACAACTTTCAGGGTTGAGGACTATCACCTACTTAACTGCATAGACTTTCTCTGTGGATTTTGACAAGAGAAATGGTTGCAGTTGCTGTTCAAGTTGACAGCTACTGTATGTGAATTGATGAAAGTATGCAGAATTCAGAGCTTTTTGCTACCAGATTTTCTTTTTTTATTAGTGTTTCCTGCTTTCCCCCTTATGCATCAACATGACTAGGTGCTAAGTATTTTCTTTGTAGTAAAACTTTATGCTCTATTTTTATGAAGTTGCATGACCACATTATTTAAAGTTATAAGAGATAATGAAAAATAAAAAGTGGTGTTTCACCACAGAAATGGATGAATTTTATTTAAGACACTGGGAATGATTCATTACTTTGGGCTTTCTAAACTCCTAATAGGAAGTCTTTATGGAAGGCTTATTTTTCTCAAGTGTGTGTAATCGCCTACATCCAAAGTACTGAAGCAAAACCAGTGTAGCCACTGCAACATTTTCCTTTGTGCACTTTCTGAACAGAAGCTTAGGTTTTGCAGTGTTGTTTTTTTAAGAAAGTATTATACAACTGGATGGAAGTCTTGAAATGAGGTTTAAAAAATTGTTCAATATTGTTTTGAGAAAGTAGCTTCAGTGCTCACATAGTCACACTGAGCAAAATACAGCTTTCAAAATGCTGCTTGAAATATTTTAAAGAAAATTTAAATCAACTGGGACTATAGTAAAACAATTTGATACAGCTTTTCTTATAGTATGTCTTTGGCAGTTTGCATTATGCATATGTATGGAATAAAAGATGTATACCTTTGGAACCACAAGGGAAAGGAAAGGTTTCAGTCTGAGCTCATGCACACAGACACATATTTAGTTTTGTGTTTATTGCAGATTTGCAGTTTTTGTTTGAGTGACATATAAGATCAATGATCATGCCAATTTGTGTATTTGATTGTTATTTGCATGTAACCATAACCTTGGCAGACATTAAGTAGGTGTTGGAGAGTCTGCTTACAGGGACATAGGTGCTAGGAGAGCTGCTGAGGAAGGTGGGGTGAAGGTGGGATGAAGGTAGAAGGTTGTGTCCTGCTGGAAGTTTCTGTTTTTTGTGAGGACCCAGTGAGCAGGAAGATGACTCCAGTGGGCTTATTCCTGCTTGCCTGGAAAGAAAGCTTTGAGTCAGATTTGAGGCGCAAAGTAGGTTTGAATGGGATTGTCACATGCAGTAGCCTGATGGATAAAGAGGCAGGAAATAAGACTGGCCCCTTCCTCTTGGGATGAAAGTGGTTGTTCTTCCCCAGTATGAGATGGAATGGGTCAGGGTATGCATGGGTCCCGTATGTCATGATGAGCAATGGCAAGGGTGTCAGCTGCCTGCCCAGGTGGCTCTGCTGGATGCAGGAGAGCAAGCTGTGAGCTGAGATTGTGTGATGGGGCTACCAGAAGAAATGGATGCTTGGCAGCCCTCACCACAACATGAAATGCAGCATTCATCACCTGAGCCTTCACAAGCAAAGGTGAAACAGCAGCATCTCAGTACCGAACTCTTCTGTAGAGCCATAAAATGTGTCCCTAGCCCTTCTTCCAAAACCTTACTGCAACATCATGGTTTCCAGTCTTGGAAAGTATGTCCTAGTCAGTCTGGCAAACTGATGGGAATCTTGCCTGTTGGTAGTGCTTCACAAGTTTTACGGTCCAGCCTGGATGGCAACTATGTTTTTGGCCTTCTGACACCAGCTGCCTAGGCAAGCCAGAGCAGGTCTCCCATCAGCACCTGGATCTGTAACGTCCTGGCTCCATTCGTGCACTCCGATATCAATAGTTTGAACTCTTAGGCTGAGGCCTCATAGGAGGTACACAAAACTGCCCCTGTGACTCTCTTCTATAAGCTTTAAATAAACACTTTGGATCCTTCTCTTCTAGATATCTTCTGGGGAAATGGGTCGAAGAAGAATGATCTGGAGCAAAGTGTCCTATTTCATTCTCTGGCTGCTTAAATAAAGATGAAGCGAGCAAATTCCTTTTTTTTTTCCTTCCTATTACTGTTTCTCTCTTTTTGTTCATAACTCCCAAGTAATCCAAAATAAAATGCCACAGTTTCAAAGGAAAATTGGATTATACTCACTTGGAGAGAGGGAAGAAAGAAGAAAACAGGCTTTATACTTTGACAGAATTCAATCCAGACTTTTAAAAAATTAAACTGAATAATTTTGCAATATTTTGTAAGACTGTGTATTCTAAAGACTCAGCTAATCAGATATGCATGCAGATTTAACACGGGTTGCCAACTCTCATGATTTTTTTTTTTTTTTTGCTACAATTATGCGGCGTAAAAATTGGCCTCTTGTGAGAAGTTGCTGACAGCTCAGCAGTTCTGCTTCAGTGCTGGCTGCAGAGGGTGGGATGGCTGCCAGAGTAGGAGGGTGGAGGATGGCTTTGGACAGGGGTGCAGGATGCTTCCAGCTGAGGCAGCTGTTGCACAGCCTGCGTTTGCTTCTGCTGCTCTGGGGGCTGCAACCTGTGGGGCAAACCAAGAAGTCTGCTGCATCTGCTTGCACACCCTCTTCCTTTACTTGGGGTGAAGTGGGAGAGAGAGAAGCAAAGGAGAATGTGTAGCAGGTGCCCTGTATCTGTGTGTTTCCCAGCCTTAGCCCAGTTTGCACATAGTCAGATCCCAACAGGGAAAAAGTGAGCAGAGAGAGGGTAAGACCTGTTAGGAAATAATATTCAGGGAACAGGAGGTAGGAGAGCTGGTCACCTGGTCCTTTGATTAGGCACACTAGGTGGAGAAAAAGGAAAGCAGCAGTTTATAAGAGATGTGAAACTGGACAGGAGCAGTGCCTGGTGCTAGAATCTGTGAAGATGCAAGGCTGGGGGCTTGTCCACTGAAGTGGAGGGCCACAGAGAGTGTCACATGGAGCCAGGAGCTAGGGGAAGCATCCCATCATAAACAGAAAAGTGGAGGTTCGTATGGAAAGCTTCCCCAGAATACTCCACAGCAAAAGGACATGACCCCTTCCAAATAATGGCCAAAGCGAGGGCAGAACTGCTCTGTTCAACATTGTGACTGTGTTAGGCTTTACTTGTGGGTTATAGTCTTGTGAGGTTGGATATTCCATGTATATACCTGTAAAATTTGAGAAAATTTGCAGTGAGCAAAACCAGGAAGCAGTAAAGCATTTTAGAGCATTTCTCTATTACTGTGCTATTTAAGTTCTGAAGAGGTAGCTATTCCTTTATTAATTTAGTGCCTTATTTGACTTTTTGACAAAATACCTAATTACTGCTGTCAGGTATTAGTCAATTGATGTTAACAATCCTATGCACAAGCTTATAGCATTTAGAAGACAGATATGGTATAGTTCATTGTCTTTTATATTCTTCCATATGCTTTTGTTTATCTGAAGACAATAGTAAATCTTGGTTAGCCAATATTATTACCTGTAGTGAGTCCTGGCGAACGGATATCCAAACCAACCCAGAAAAAGAAGTTGCTTTAGAGAATTGGCCAGGTGCTTTGGTTTGTGCCAAATGGCGACTGGGAAACAGACCTTCACCAGCTCATCTGTCTCATTACAGGCTCCCAATTTATTCTGTGGTCAGATTGGAAATTTCAAACCATAGTAGGCAGCCAGTAGGAGCAAGCTGAAATGAAGAAAAGTTGTCATTTTTAGCAGTCTGCAAATATGTGGGAGTGAGAGCTAGCTGGTAAACAACTTGGAGAAACGTTAGGCTGACTTCTTTACTGCTGTGCTTGTTGTGAGGCCTCCTGTATTTGTGCAAAGCATAAGGATGCTACTGAATCCAGTCTGCCTGCTTATTGCACTCTCATTTTGCATACTAGTGAATTGCAAAACTTACAGGATGAAGGATGGTGACATTATCAATGCTTGCATTACATGCATTTTATGATGTAGCTTTCAAAAATCAGCTCCATTTGAATCAAAGTTGCATCACCATAACTATATCTGTTGGTAAAATGCATGCTGAATGCTAGTTCAGCAGGGGACTATTGAAAATGAAGGCCAAGGAGCAGGCTCTGCCACCTCGTCGAGGTCATACTGAAACAGTGCATGGGCTGGAGATGTGCCACACGGACCCAAAGCAGATCGACTTCATCTCCTTCTGTCACTGTCGCCATCAGCTTTACACTGTTCTCCTAAGTCCTGGATGGAGGCTGCGGCACCACGCTCTGGCTTCTGGCTCAGAGCTGCCTTGCCTTCTGAGTTTCTACCTAATAGGGAACATCCCATTAAGCTAACATTCTGTGTGCTGCAGAAGAATGTTGTCACATGTTGCAACTGAAATGGTGAGATTTGTTGCTGGAGCTATAATTCCCTAAGTGTGAATGTTTTTGAGTGCTAATTTTAACTTAAAGACCAAAGACTGAAGGACTATTTTTAACTTAAAGACTTGATTCTCTATGCTGGGAAACTAAAATGGATACATTCAAAGGGGGTTATAAATACAGTGTGCCTATTCTAACTCCTTGCTCTCTATTTTGATCATGTAATGAGTATTCAACCTGAGTGATTCCTATTATAAGGGGATGTTGACTTTTTTACAGGTTATAATTGAAATTAAAAAGAGAGAGATTGCAAACTGTAATTTTGTAGTTACACTGTGGTTATTCTACGGGTTGAAAAAGAAAATGGTCCAGAAATCCATGTCTGGTACTGCGGACTTTGTGCATATTTTAAAAAGGTCTTTGAAGGCAGGCAGCATATCAAAGCTGATGAATGCCAAGTGGCTCGCTTACGTGTGTGCTATGAAATTATTAACGATTGATACGAAGCGTTTGGCACTCACAGAAAGAGAATAGCTCATATTTTCCTTTTACACAAACAGCAGAGAAGCAGGATGATCTTAATTTCATGGCAATGTTTCTCCTCTTTAGGACTTTCTAGTCAGATTTGAAGTACATAGCTCCTTTGATTTGTGCTGGAGAGTAGTAACAGAGCTGAGTGAAGCTGTTTCGCTTGATTTCTTCCTGCATGTAGTTTGACTCTGCCCAGGACAACATGGTTACTCATAGAAGCTGTTACAAAACCAGTGTTTTTATTAATTATTGCAGAATATTCATGAAAAAATAAATATGGCATTCAGGTTTATGAACAGACATACTGCAAATCAGATGAGTTATGCTTGTGTAATCAGAAAAAGAGACCTTTGCCTTGAGACCTGTCACTTTTTGCTGAAGTTTTGAATTGTGAGTATCTAGCCTTTATGCATTGTTGCAATGAACAGGTTATTAAAGTCTGTAGGACAGGAGGTGCATGTATTAAAACATGCTCAATAGGTTTTTGAGTGATGAATGCATTTATGGAAAAAGTTCTGTTTCTAGGCAATTCTTGCTGAGTAATAAGTGCCAAATTTGACTTAATTGTTGATAATTATTATTTCTCACTGTTTCATGTGGTAAACCCATTGAAAATGACCCAATTTTGTGAATTGGGGATTAAGTGAAAAGAAAGTGAAATAGCAAGGATGATTTATTCTATTGTTTACTGAGAAATGCATTCTAATGCACTTTATAAAAAGAAGGTGAGTCCAAAATATCTTGATAAATCTTCTTTGAAAGACAGAGAGACTCTAATATGTGGTAATGGCATGAGGTCGGACAGAGCAGTGCAGTCAGTATGTGAAACCAGTGGTGAGAGTTTGAGTCTTGTTCTGAGTTTGTGCCAAAGACATCTGATTTGATCCAGTTCTGTCTGGGCAGTGGATCATCAGTGCCTGGGAAAAAAAAGGGAGTCAGGAGCTACAGCTATAGGAGCTATATTGCTCTTCTGAGTTGCTCTCTTGGCCACAGAAACTGGTATGCCTTAACCAGGCTAGACAGATTAGACTGGTATCATAAAAAAATTAGACTATATTTAGGTGGTGAGTATATCTCTAATTGGTTTACCAGCCTTTTGGGTTGTGGATGTAGGCACATGTGGATGGGCATGTACAGGCTACAAAAAAACTGTAATGTTGCACACAATATCTTTAAAATTTATCACTTATTGTGCTTGAGCAAAGCAAAACATTTGTGGAGTGAGGAAAGGGGGCTGACCACAACCTTGTTTTGCACTTAAGACTTCTTATGTCAGGGAATGGTTTCCTTTTTCATTGTTGCTCCTTTCAGAAATGCATTAAATGTTATTAATATCTCATATACCATATTAATATATAAAAACAACAGCATATTAATTATTTCATCCTTTTCCTAAGATGAGGAGTGCATGTTGTGAAACGGAGTGCTCTGGTTTATTAGAAAGATCCACATGGTTGTTCTGCGGTTCTGTTAGAGAATACGCAAAGAAACACATCTTGCATTTGAAATGGAAAGCGAGCCCCATTTCTGGTGCCCAGTGCATTTTACTGAGAAAAACTTTACTGTAGAAAGTTGCATTGTGCTGGGAGGGTGAACTTATTTACCAGATCCTCACTGCTTATGAACTATTAGATATCTTGATGTTCAGCCATTGAGTGCTTTGAAAAGAGGGATTAGGGCCTTGAACCTGATATTCCATGGAAAATGCACGCAATCCAAAACGAAGTCTGATGTAGTCGAAAAGGATATGGAGATGTGCTCTGTTAGGCTGTATCACTTGGTATTTGCTGTTCTGTATAGATTAAGTGGCTGATATGCAGCTGAGTGGTGCTGAAAGTACAAACACCCTAGGGAAGTGCACCCAGGACTCACCAGCTGAAAAGTAAATGAAATACAGTTTCATTTCAATAAGGAAAATCAAGTAAACTCATCATTTCTCTAGATAAATAAATACGCACCAGTCTCTTGTGCTGCTGGTCTGTATGTATATATACACATACACACACACACATACATTTACATATGCATCATCTTTTCAAATCCAGCCTGGAAGGCAATAGAAAGTATTTCTTACAATTATACGTGCCATCACATGTGCACATGTAGAGTTATATGCCAGAAGGTAGACTTCTATGGTTATACACAGCCTGATTATGCACTGCTGCCTTTGAACACAATACCTGTGCGCTGTTCGACATGTCAAGAGGTGCAATTAAAAGATGAGTTTTCAGATTAGCTATTTGTACCTAGTAAAAACTGGAAAAGGAGGGTGAGCCTTATCGAATTTACATTTGTAAGTGCATACACCTGCAGTTTTGACAGAAATGAATGTAGTTATAATTAAAATGGTCTTTCTACAATGTTTTTTTGTTCATGCAATTAGAAGTAGGGTAACCTTTATATAAGGCTTTCTTCAAGAATGTTTTCCTTAGGGGAAAACAAATCCCTGCTTTTACTCCCAGGTATAATTACTGTTGCATGTAGCCTACATGACAAACCTGTACTTTTTGTGTCACACCCCCACCCCCCTTTTTTTCCCCAGTAATTGTTGGGAAAGATATCTTCTTTTTATAGATATGTACAAAGTCATAAGACAGAGCAGCATCCATCCATAGCTGAGACAATACTGCAAAACAAATGAATAGGATTACAACAAGTAGTCATCAAAAAGACTGAAGCTCTAATTTTGAGTTTCAAAAGCCTGTATTGTTCTAAAAGTGCAGGGATCTCATTAAGCAGTGTAGCAAGGATTTGGGTTTGATTTAATATAACCTGGAATAACTGTTATAATTAAGAAAGGAGTCACTGGCATTACAGCAATGTACAGCTGACAGAAGCAAAGAGACCTTTCAGACTATGTGTTGGTGTCCTTAGCCACAGACAAAATAAATTCTCTGTTAAGGCCTCAACCTGTTACTTTATGTGATTGTCTTATGAGAACTGATAGCATACTAACATTTTAGCTGCTTTATGAAAATATAATTGTGTATTTCTTTTGCTTTATTCACTAGAAAATACTGTTAAATAGCAAAATTAAGTTCACAAAAGGTCTCGTTTTCTTTTATGGGAACTAAAACCTTTATGGCTTAGTTTGTGAATAAGGACCCAATTCTCTTTTCCATCATCTCTTGTTGATCTAATTCCCTAAGAGACAGTGAAAATAATCAGTTTCTGAGAGTGATACCACTTCTGCACACATCCAGGGAAGCTGCTTTTTAAAGCACTCTGTAGAGGGCAGGTGCAAAGACATGATTAACATTGATTTTTTTAGTGTATGACCATGTAACTTGGGGCAGTTCAAGATTTTCCCTTTTCCTGAAGTTACAGTTATTAAGGTACTTTTGTCAGAAGGCAGTTTTGGTGCTGCAGCAGAGCTCCACTTACTACATCTGAGGGGGAGGTGGGATTCATACACTGTGATTCATCCGCACGCAACGTGTGCTTCTCCACTACCGACTGGTGCAGCACTGAGGGGGAAGGACAAGGGCAATCCATTTTGTTTCGAAGGCTCAAAGGGCACATGGTGTTTATACTGGCAGTGAAGTTCAGGCCAGCTGCCAACTGTAGGCACCCATTTTGTACATATATTCACAGGCTGCCCAGGGAGGTTGTGCAGGCTGTTTCTGCAAAGGTTTTCTAGCGTAAATGGGTCAAACCCCTCAACAATCTGTTCTGGTCTCAGAGCTGACCCTGGTCTGAGCAAGAGGCTGGACTAGAAACCTCCTGAGGTCCCTTCCAACTCAAAATACCTAATGGTACTGAGAGGTGATCAGAAGCACATTGCTCTTCAGCTACCCAAGATTGTTGCAAGCAGCATCCCCAGCCTATGGGCAGCAGCAACTGCTGGAGGACCCTGTGTCCACACAGCAAGAGGGGTGCTCCAAGGCACCCTGGCACACAGCTTCAGCCATGGGACCCTGGGAGGGCCCTGGGAGGGTGGAGCACACCTGCAAATGTCGGCCTAAAAAAAGCCTCTCCTTTATAGTAAGTGGCTGGTATAGGTGCACACTGTGTTGGTACTATTCTGCTCAGGGTGAACTTGATCTTATCAGGACTTGGAAAAATCTCAGGATTGTTCAAAATGCTGTCACACTGTCACAGACCTGATAGGTCTGTTTTGGCAACAGACAATGCTGGAATATTATTTCTTTTCTTATCCCATTTTCAGTAACAGGAAGCATTGGAACACAGTTCGTTCTATATTTCAGATGGAAAACTCTCACATATTAGCAATTAGTCTGAAATCGCTACATTAGGTTAGCCAAAGCTAACTGGTTGCACTGAGATATGTAGATTTATTTATTTATTTAGTCTAGCAGGCACTTCTATTTGTTATTATTTCCTCATTCAGTTTTTTTTTTTAATTGTATTTGGTTTGAAATAAGTTGTTAGGATGTGGTTTCTCCACATGGCTTTCAGGTGAATATAAATATGGCCGTATTCCAAAGAGTTCTTTGTTTCAGGTCCCAGATTTATAATGTTATAGTTGCAATATAAATCATTTAACAGATAGACAGATCAAATGCTGCTGATAGCTTTGTCCATCAGGCACAACGAAAAACAAATTGATGTTTTTTATTGAAATTAAACAATTATAAACTCAGATTTTTTTTTTTTTTTTTGCTTTACATTTAGGTGTCAGTTGGCATTTAGATATTACAGTTCTTTTTTTGTATTCCAGTGAAATTTCTGTTTTTCACTTTCCAAAGAATTCTTCAGTTAAATTATGCACAAAGTGTTTTGCCTTGACTTGTTTAAAAGCATGATAAATGTATCACAGTCTATGAAATAGCTGCATCTCCATTACAGCTGATTTATATATTTTTTTGTGGGTAATATACAATAATGGAATTGATTGAAAGTTTCATTCGTATGTACCTGAATGCCAAAAAGTTTCTATGAAAGCCTTTTTTATGGCATAATAGTATCCTTCAGAGTTTAAGCTTTTATAAATACTATTTTCCTTTTATTTCTCAGCATAATTGCTTATCTTGAATAAGTGGGATAACCAGCCCTAGTATAGACTAGATTCAATGCATAGCTGTAAGTGCAAATATTCCAGGTTTAGATAATGTTGTTGATGACAACAGTTTAAAGTGACTCTTAGCATTGATCATGTACTCACTGGAGACTCAGATTTGAAAATAACACATTAAATTGTTTCAATATGTGATGACATCTGATTGCAAACCTTCAGATTTGCTGGGTACTCCATCTGAACATTCAGAGGGAATGGTACTAGTACTGTGCAGTATCTCTATCGTTTTAGGGTTAAAAGCCACAAAGTATTGGGATGTATAGATAATGGTAAGTTTGCATTTATGTCTACTTCAATATAGCTTAAGAATAAGGGCAGAGATCATAAAGGATGAAGATCAGTTGTAAACATGCTGACATCTAAGTAAAATGTTCAAACAGTGAGCATCTGAAAGGGCTGATCTAAATAAGGTTCAGTCTGTGCAGAATCTCATAAAAAGTCTGCTAAAGTTTGCAACAGATTCTTAAAATTTCTGTGGATTTCTTCTTAACTTTGTGGACTGTAAGAAAGGTACTAGATCTGGGAATTTGTGTGCTGAATTGCAGATATGTACTCTACTAATAGCTATTGCTTCAGTGTTGACCAAAATATTTTCAGAACTTGCCAACATCTTCAAGAAGACTTTGATATTTTCCCATGGAAATATACTGAATGCAGTAGGTTAGATTTTTTTTTTTTTTCACTGACTGTTTGTTCACAAAAGATAGGGAATATCATCACAGTTTTGTAATAAATAGAACTCTGATTGACATTCATAGGAGTAAGAGTCACTTAGTACTTTATAATACTCAGTATCTTGCAGTATCACAGTTTATATTGTTGGAATAAAATATTACAGGATAAATTGAAGGGGATTTAAACAGTGTGTAACCAGTTCTTGTGTTGGAAAAAGGGGTGGTGAGCAAAGATTTGTGCAATGAAGCCAAAAAGTGGTTTCAAGAATAGCTCTTTGTAGTTCTGATGATAGGGCTGTCCAAAGCATGGTAATTCTCACCAGCAAGTACTTGACTGTTTATCAAAGACTTACTGCTAGAGTGGATTATCTACCAATCTTCATAATCAGGCTGAGAAATTTTAGAGCGTGGATTTCAGGATCATCGCTGCATAATCAAGTCTGTTTCCCTTACAGAATCAGCAATTGGATTTTAAAGTGCTGATATGATTTTGTCAGGGAAGTTAATCATGAAGAGAAAGTCAGAGTTGGAAATGCAAAATGCAGGAGAAGTATATAATTTTAGTTATGTGCAATTGCAGTGTGACGTATTGCATACTGCAACTGGTACATGACATACTCTGTATGTAGACAATGTTTAGAGTACCTTTATGAGATACTTGCATACTAGCCTCTTGAAGCCTGTGGGTATTTCCCAACATAAGTATGCTGCAATGATGTAATGGCAGAATATTTCTTCAACACATCAACTAATAGAACTTAAAAAAAAAAAAAAAAGAACAAACAAACAAAAAACAGGGACTGCTTGCATATGTTATACCATGATTGTTTAAACACCTATACCTGAATTTTGGGAGATTCTGTATCTTTCTCCCAGGTTAAACACCAGACTATTTCACATTGCAGAGTGTGCTATTTTGGTGCTTAGAATGTGCAAAGTTCTGCTATCATGTTGAATTATATGTTCGAATTAAAATAACTTCCCAACAAATGCAAACCACAACCTTCCCCCAGCAAACTACTTTCCGATAACTCTGAGATCTGACCTGCAGGCAGAGATGAAAGGAAATTCAGACGTTCAGAGCACACAGCATCTTCTGTGTCTGAATAGAATAGTATATCCAGCTGTTCAGAAATTCCTTCGAAAAGCAAACAAAAAAATTGAATTAATAGCATCAATGCAATGCTGCTAATGTGGATTGCTATGTGCTTTGTACTGAATGTTCAACTTTAAATGTCAGAAATGATGCTGGGTGTAATAGGAAGAATGCTAGCTGGCACCAGAGACCAAGTTTGTTCCTTTTCTTCTGGATTTCCTAGAAGATTGGGAAAACCAAATCTCCTCTCTTAGATCCCCATGTAAAAAATAGGGAGGATAATTCTTTACCTCACAGTGGTATTGAAAGGATAAACGTGCTAGATGATGTGCTCAGAAAGGATGCAATCTTTGTATTTCTAACATGGCTCTAGCAAAGCCTGTTGCTTTTGATTTGGGTATAAGAGTGCCATTCTAATACAGACAAATGCTAATACTTCATTAATGTACGTGGTTTTGGATGCAGTGTTTTGAGGACTTTAGCTTCTTGCCTTCACAGTACAGTAAGCATATATATTTTTCTTGCGACAGCTGTGAAATAACTTGTGGCTGGGAGCCACATTCATTGCTTGAGAAGGAGGAACAATGCCTCTAGGACTTCTATGCATTGCTCGTGTGTTTTGTGAAATCTGTTTCTGGAAATACTGCTATGCTGTATTTCTGTGACTGAAGAAGTGTAAAAGGAATAACATGACAGAAGTCAGCACTGTTATTGGAAGCCCGTTATGGTGAAAAGGATCAGTGCATTGTATGGATATAGGTATACGTGTGGATATACCATATACTAATATCATGTCATGAGTTATGTATCTCATTTTGGAGTAAAATGTGCCTACGCGGGTCATTTAGCAACCTTAATCTCATTTTATAAGAAAGCAATTTATAAATGTCATGATCTCCGAAGAAATGAAATTGCTTTGCATACACTTTGTTTATACAGGGTAAACTCACAACCATAGAATTGCAAGTATTGTAATTTATTAGTGTTATGTCTATCATTGTCTAATTTAAAACGTATAATAAAAGTGAATATTGCCAACAGCCTTTATAAGAATACGAAGGAAAGTGTGAAAACTGGCATTTGTGTTTTGTGTATATGCTTTTTGTGCTGTATTCCAGTTGTTTCAGACTCTGGATGTCTCTGTTTCTTTTCAAATCTCAGGCAATCTTACAATTTATTGACAGGTACAGCAGCTTTCGGGTGCATTGCAGGTACTTTGCCTGCATTGCTTTAAGGTCATGCAATGCTGTAAATGTCAGAATTAATTTAATTACATATATACTGCAAATGTTTTAAATATTCATACCAGTAATCTGTTTATTATAGTGGCAGTAGCCATATGATTATAATTGTAAGGGTCTAATTCTTTTATAGCATTTTATAGCATTTTATGGCATATTCAAAACTGATAGAGGACATATAATACCTACTGTTTTATGAGAGTGGCATAACGCTTACTACAGTCTATTCTTTTTTTACATTTGTTTCAGTTATTTAAGAGTTATCAACAACAAATGCACTACCTATTATTGGTGCTTATCAAAGTTATATATTCAGTAACCAGCACTTTGCAATTAATACAAGCTTTTTGTTTCTTATCGGTGTATGTCTTTCTGATCACTCCTACTATTTTGAATACTTCATTTTACTTGTTTCCTTTAAATTGCATTGTTAGCACTTGAAATACTGCTAAATATTGTATTCTCGCACACAGATAAACAATGTCAAAGCAACTCTTTAAGTTAACAATTACATGTCGCTAAAGCACTTGCTTACACAGCAGGATGCTAAGCAAAGTATGTGTATTATCCTGCTTCTTATTTAGCTCCAGTCACAATTTGCTTTCTGGAAAATGAGGCTTTTCTGATTTTCATCTTTCCTATTGCTGTAGGTGCTGCTGCTTTTTTTTTTTTTTTTTTTTTAATATTATCATTTTTGTAGTACCGAACAGTTAAAGTCAGGCATTGTCACTAGCAATTCAGATTTCTGTTTGCACCTGTATGCTATAAATAGTATCCCTCAGTTATTCATTATTTGATTATTCATTAAACACTGCTACCCCTTTCCTTTATCCACTGTGTCTATCATTCACTGCTATCCTTTTGAAAAAGGCTGAAGACTGGTTCACTTCATGTGTTTTCATTTTCCCCAGTGACTGGAGAGAAAGATCAAACGTAGCTGCCGTTGAGTCAATAGTACTCGCTGTGGAGAAAATGACCAGCAATTAGCCAGGTGCACAAGCATCGATTTCAGGGAAACCATGCAGATGCAACTTAGAGCTGAAGCCGGTCAGGTGGCTCAATGCTGGAAGAGCTTGGGCTGTGCTGTGTGTCCCCTTACCTGGGGAAATCTCTCAGACATAGGGCCACAGGGAGGCTCTGCCTGGTGCTGACATTCACACCGAAACCTCTGCTGCTAGTTGTGATGTTCCAAACTGTGACAGCAGTGCCAAGGAGGCTGTGAAAAGATGCAGGTAACATAATACCTGGCTTACATGAAGGGCTCTAAGTCACCTTCTCCTTTCACATATAGTCTTCTACACTCAGGTTTTTTTTTAATACATATATATTTCTCTCAGATAGGAGGTGAATATATCCAGTAAACCAAAAATGTATTTGCGTGCATGTGGGTGTATGTATAATCTTGAATCTGTCATTGGTTTCCAAAGAATATATATATATTTTTTCCATAGAAACCTTGATATTAACAAGACTAAAGATTCTGATTTCTTCACAGAAAGTTATAGAACTGGGGAGCCATAAATCTATGTTAGAGATTAAAAAGAGCATTGTGAAGTCTGTAACTGCAATAGCAGTGATTGCTTTAGTTCAAAACAATGTTATATTAAAGGGCCTTTTTGGTGGTTTTGAGGAAATACTGTTTTCGTGGAGTATAACAGCTTCATTCCTACATTTGTAATTTATGAAAAAGAGGGAAAACTCATAACTATTTTCCTAGCTCAGGCTCTGACATGAAATGTGATGACAGATGTGATTTGTACCTTGCACAAAAGGGAAAAGACAGTCTAAAAAATCACAAAAGTGTCTTGAGCTAAATAACTGACTTTGTCTTCGCTATGTCCATCAGTAAGGATCAACAAAGCCAATGGGATTTTTTTCTGGCATTGGTTTCTGCCCGTGTCTACATACGTATCCATCATTTCATGCATTTCCCTCTTAACCTGTCAGTAGTCAGTTCAAGCAACTTGCCGTTGTGCTTTGATCTGTAGAGTCAAGGTACTCCACAAAGAAGGGTGAAGTTGGGCCTTTGCTTGTGGGATCATTTCCGTATTAATTAGGTACATCGCAAAAGCTAAAGAATGCATATCAGTGACAATTGCTCCCTCCTTTCAACTTCCAAAATAATAACAGAACAATGTTATTCTTTAGGTTTCCTGAGCGACACCAACTTTTGCAATTTTCTCTGAAGTCTGAGAGTCTGCACTTGGAGTTAATTCCAGCTCTGAGTGGGATATCAGGAGAAAGCTCTAACACTTTTATGAATTTCACTAACGTAAATAGAAGTCCTATTGCTGTAGTGTGGTATAGTTGTTCTGGAGGATCACACGAAGATGTTTGCATGACAATCAGCTTTTAAAGAGGAGGTCTTGATATTACTGCATTTGACTCATCTAACAGGGCAGACAGGTAGTGATGCACTTAATCACATGCTATTGATTTCTCTGTTCTGACTGAATTAGGTCCTTTGGAGATTAGAAGTGTCATAAAGAGAGAGGTGAATTGTAGAGACTACTCAGAGTTGTAGCTATGTAAATAGCGAGGCTTTACATATGAGGGTATTATAGTTCAGCCACCATTTGACGAGATGAAGTCCAACCTTCTTTAAACCCTGTAAAGAGGAACATGTTTTTATAGCAGTGGCTACAGATTTACAGAAGGATTCAATAAATCCAGGTGAACAGCCTAGTTACAGAAGGTCTTGGTGATCTCAGGGCAAACATTCATCAAACATTCATCATGGGGAGTGCTATTATAGAAGAATTTGTGTATTTCCATCTGCTTTTCTCCTTGCCATCATCACTTTAGACCTTCTAGCATTCAGTTCTTCAGCCAATTGCTTGCCTCAATTGCTGAGTATCTGTTGTGCCTCACGTGACTAACAGAATGGGTGTCACTGCCATAGGCATGTGTCTGCCTTTTCCTCGTGACTCCATGGGCACCATGGAGAACGGGGAAGAAACTCTGTTGGACTCCCCAGGCGACTGGCCTAACAATGCAAACTATATTCACCAGGCAACAGTTACTCTGAGGTTTTAATATTTGTTAGATTATGCTATACTTTAGGCATATGTGCTTGTTGGAAGTACAGAGCTTCATACCCTCAAGAGAGTTGGTATTCTCAGCCCTGTAAATGCAAGAGTTTCTAGTAGGAATGGGAACACCATAATCCTGGACAATTCTGCAGTATAGCATCCTCTTTCTGGGGCTTCATGTGGATCAGATGAAAGAGAAGAAAAATACTTTATTAAGAGTCTAACATTTATGGCATTGTTCTTGACAGGAGAATACATTTTGGTTTAGTGAGGGAGCTGAGGGTTTTTTTTGCTTCTCCCAGTCAGTTAATGACAGCCTCTGAGCTGTAATACAGCACATATTGTAAATCTCTTACGCTGGCAGACTTCTGCTGTGCCTTTTCTACACTGAAGGCTCCAGGACAGAGTAGTGCAGAAGCTGGTTGCGCCAACATTACGGCTACTGTTTGACTGTCTTGTTAAAGGTTTCTTGTTTCCTTCTGTGTACTGCCAAAGAAAGAGGCATGAATGAGGAGCGGAGAATTTAAGCAATGCTGTGGAGCAGTAAGACAACAATGCACCTATGAAACGGTCACAAATATGACAAGGCTGGAAGAATTATGAATTCTGAGTTGGTTCATCGTCTGTCTGATTCCTCTGGCCCTGAAATGCTTGCTTTATCAGAGAAATAACTCTAGCTGCCACAGCTTCACCGTTATATTTTCTATCCACTGTGTCCAGTCAGAAAAAAAAAAAAAAAAGGAAGAAATCCATCAGACTCTTGCGCTCTCTTCATTTGTCTACCCCATTGGCTCAGAGAGTATGTTGAAACTAAGAATTCAGCTGAGTCACAGCAACATGTTATGGTTAATTCACGAAGATGTGATGCAACATTTTGTAAATGGCACAAGTAGTACAGTACCTTGTTATTTTGAAATAGAAGTCTTCATTGTTTGCTAAGGATCTATCCTTAGCATTTAGTTAATTGCAGTCCAGTTGCTTATTGGAGTACAAACAAAATGCAACCAAATATGGCAATTGTCCAAGCAGCCACCAGAGACAGCAGGAGAAAAATTAAGGGCTGAACTTGAGAAGCAATGAGTTAAACTTAAGAAGCTAGTCAAAAACATATCCATATTGCTTATGCCTCAAAATATGTCCTTATTCTACACCATATTTTGTTTTGTAAAAATACAGGTTTTATATCTTGCATTCGTTTCTCAAAATAAAATAAGAGGTAAAGATATGCTAGGCCCTGACTGACTGTGGATCTGCTAATACTCTGCGCCTCTCAAATTGCCCAGTTCTGCTTCCCTGCCCCTTTGCTCCCTAAACCCCTGTTGGCATTCCTATGTTGCAAATGTGGATGGTTAGAATAAAGGTCAGAAACTCTGACTTTTTCTCTAGGACACACAAGGCTACATGATTTTACTGCTACAAGGACACCCTTGGCCATGGTTTTGCTTCTAGAAAAACTGTCTATTATCAACTCATTTGCTCAGGAACTATACACATGCTTTAACAAAAAATCACTGTTTGCCAAGTCCCATCAAGCACTCATGTAATGAGGGATTCATACAGCAGTCATAATGGGTTTAATGAAATCAACTGTTTTTCTGAGAACAAGTAAATGTATTCTCTATTCTGGGATCTTGATTTGCTGTTACTGTTAAGAATGTGTCAGCATTTTCACTGCAGAGATGCTTCATGCTTTGATGGAAAATCATATTCATCAGTCTGAAATTTTGTATGCTAGCTCAGCCCTTATTTAGACATCGAAATAAATGGATTGGTTAAAACCAAGTATTTATCATACTAAAGTCAACGTGCCACAGAAGTAGAAAGCACTGCAGTAGGACTCCCTGACATTCAGCACTTTTGGAAATATGGCACTTACATTTGATTTAGGAAGCTGACATTAGACAATCATGTTTTAAAAATTTGAGCCTGAGTGCATCATAATATGTACTGCAGAGTATTAGGAAGATATACTGCAGAGTATTAGGAAGACTCTATCTTAAAATAATCTACCAACCAACATTTCAGTCTATGGATGGTTTGCTGCCATGATGGCCTGGATCTTCTTGATGAAACATTTTAAAACTGGTTGTTCCGTTATTTGAAATACATTTTTTTCTACCTCTTTCTGAGCAGTGTCAAACCTTCTACATTACAGCCTGCACTGTCAAAACATCATCAGTGTCCTGACACAGTTTTAAAGTTGGAAATCTCAGCAGTTGAATGCAGATTGGAAATGTGAGTAATGTTATCTGGGGACAAAGAAGTTAGGGAGAGGTTGAGGGATTTAGGTAATCTATAATTCTGAATTGGGCTCAAGGAAAAACATGAGGAAGTTTACTCACTGACTTTCTAGGTGCTAATTAGCATGTGCTGGTTGGCTTAGATCTAGTAGTTTCCTAATTGTTGTCAGCAGATCACTGGAAGTCTTTAAGGCCACACTAAATGTTACAAAGCTGTCCCATGGAAGCTAACAGCTGATGGTATTTGCTGGTACCTCCATCAGCTCTGATATAGCACAGCAGAGACTTTAGGCCTTAAACAGTCTCTCAGAGCCTCAAAATCTCACAATAGTGGCTGAAAAAAATGTTGAGTAAGACATACAGGGAAGCAAAATGCAAAGTAAGTAAGTTCCTAATATGCTAAAGGGGGGTGCAGCAATAACTTTTGGAGACCTTTTATAGAACATTGTACAAGCTATTGTTTTTTGTGTTTCACCCAGAGCAGAAAGAGATGTCAGGGGAAGAAAAGTCAAATGAAATATTCACAAGTAAGAAATGCTAGAAGGAATAAACTCTTTGTCTACACAACTATAACAGGCTACCAAACAAGGTCATGATTTAGGTAACCGTAGGCTATAAAAATTGGGCTTAACTTTAGACGGAATCTGCCTGGAAACAAGGTGATACCATAATTGCAACAACTTATCATATTTATAATAAATCAACTTAATTTTAGTGATCAGGTAGTAAAAGATTGGTTCTGCCTTGGAGCAGTGTTCTTCTGGCAAAGACTCATATTCATGTTCCCAGTTGCAGGCACAATGGGACACCTTCTTCATCCCAGAAGTGACATCTTTAGGGAAGTTTAGTGAAGATTTAGCACAAAAAGGCTGACCTCCTGATAAAGTTTATTTACATCTTTCAACCTACCTACATAAATGCAGTGGTAAGACTCTTCTTTTTGATGTTAGTAAGTTTATACGTATGCCTTTCTTTCTTGCAATGTTTGTATTACTTTACTTTGATTTATTTGTCATGTTCCACAATTAATATTATAAGTAACGGTCTTCTAAAATAAGTCCTGTGGAATACTTCATTGCAGTCTGGAACTCATTTGGTGAGTCACTTTTACTTCTTTTGTGTCTATAACTCAGTGTGTCCCTTACCTGGTGGTAGGCACATTGCTTAGTGGCACAGTACTTAGTGGTTCATTGGAAATGTCAAGGTTTGACAGCAATCTGTTGGTCCAGACTGCTTGGGAACCACTAGTTAGACAAAAACATGTTTTTCTTAGACTTTTTGAGCTCCTTCTCAACAAGTGTTAGTTATGTAGGCTCCTGGTGCTGTAGCAGGTCAAAGGGCTGTGCCAAGTGTATGTAGGAAGGTGTGGGAACAGTGCTTTTGAAATACTGAGTCAGACTGAGTAGTGAGAGCTGCCAGAGCATGCTGAAGGTAAAGACAAGGTAGCCTGCAACAACAGTATGTCTGTTAAAGATGATTTCTGACTACTGACCTTGGTTTGCTGTTGCTGAGGAAACTAATCTATCCAGCACATCAACGGTTACGCCAGTGTGCTTAACAGAAGGACGTGATATAATTAATTTGTGGTAGGAATAGTCTATAGTTTCAAAGTCTTTGATTTATCATATTCCTACTTCAAGAAATTAGGAATTAGAAAATCATTGAAGAAGTAAACAAAACAAGTGCAGCATGCTGCTGTACTACTTCTCTTGTTTGGGTTTGTTCAAATATAAAAACAGGGAACAAGCAGGGAATTCTTTACATATATAAAGAATTTTATACATTAGAGCTTGACCTGCCACGTAAGATGCCATGGAGAGCCCTGCCTCGGTTGGGCTGCTCTGCAATAGCAGCTAGAAGACAGGGAGCTGGTGTTCCTGCCTGTGCCTGTTTGCCTCCTAAGCTCTTTCCTCTAATAGTTGCCAGCTTATCAGTCCTCATGTGACAAAGCTCATCTCCTAAACCCCAAGACAGATTTATCATTAAGTATCAAGACCACTGCATCAGGCATGAAGCAGGGGGCAAAACGTGTGCATATGTAACAGTTACTAGCCATCCCACTCTTTGTGCTACGGCGCAGCAGGGAGGGAAGCTGTAAGGGCCAGTGCTTTTCACAAGAGAAATGCCAAAATTGTTTCCCATCAAAATTGTTTCTAGTGTATTGCTGCCCGGCGCACAGCCATAGATGTGCTACATGTGCTGTGCTGGAACTGGGAGTACACCCTCTGGGAGCTGTAGTGTGGGCTCTCTTGAAAGTACTTGCAAATGAGGCCAGATTCTCTATGTGCTTTCTGCTGGGGAAAAAAGAGAAGGCTGAGAGGCTTGAAACCTGCTGGGGGAAGATGTGCCATTGCTCCTCTACCACATGTCTGAATGGTGAGAGAACTCCTCCAGGGCTCAAGGCAGGCAGTTCTTGGAGAAAAAGCAAGTTGCTGTAGTTGCTATTAATGTAGCCTTTTGTTTTTCACATGGATGAGCAAAATGAAGTGTCACTCGAATGGAACAATTATGTCAAATTATGTTGTTCCCCCCCTCCCTTTTGATGAGTTAAAAATGAGAAATCCTTGGATGTTTTCCTTGCTTTATCAGTTTAGCAGCTGGTATTGCTTAATCACAAAGCCATACTTTACCAAGTCTGCATATGGCACATGAATGCAGGCAAAGCAAACTATACATCGCATCTTTTCTCCTCTGCAATTTATGATGTAGGGTAAAATATTGCTTTTCTGTCCAAAAGCATATTCTCTTCTGTTGGCCTTAAACCCTAGGAGGACGTGTTGGCAGTGAACGGAAGGTGGGTCTGTCAGCACAGCGCACGGGAGGGCAGTGCCAGCTGATCACGCCGTTCGGAGATGCCTGTGCTGAGCGGGGTTGAGGATCTCTTTGTAAGCCTCTGTCTGGCACTCTCCCTATAGTACCAGAGCAGCTGTGAAGTTACAGATCCCCTGGACGATCTGTCCGCTTCTGTGATATATATGTGCTAGGCAGGGTATGTGTCTTTATATCTGTCAGGCTTAATAATGCTGTGCTCGGCACACAAGGCAACAAAATGATCAGCGCAGCGTGTTCAGGGCCACAGGTACCTGCTGCCAGCTGACTGCGGAGCGAGCAGATCCGGGCTGTGGGAAGGGAATGATCCAGGGCTTCCCATGCCCTCAGCTAAATCAGGCAGGGTTGAGCAAATGTGCTGGTTGCACATTAGCTGATGGAAATGGGACTGTGGGTTTGCTAGGAGTGTTAATGGAAATACTGTTGACCTGAAAAACTCACAGTGAACATTCGTGGTCCTTAAATCAGTGGCCCAGGATGAATAAAAATATAGTGGTAAAATCACTTGATCATGATTTATTTAATCTCATCATGCCAAACACTGGTGCTTTTCTTTGATATATTCATGTAAATGCTTTTATCAGGTCAGTGATGTCCCTGGGTGCAGAGTGCCAGCACCGTGCACGTTAGGAACTGGGCAGGATGGGTGCATTCAAACAAGTCACCGTGACTCTCTCCATTTATGTTGTTCTAGAGATGTTCTCTGCATACGGTATGGCTTCCTGTGGCACCTCCTGCTCATTTTCTACTGAACGTTAAATAGAATTGCTGGGAAAATTCACAGTAAATGTGTGTGTGTCATGTAGAAAAAAGAACAATCTAATGATTCAAAAAAGCAAAGGGACAAATATAAAAACTCTGCAATTCATGGAGGAAAGGAACTATTGAAGACACCTACCTTTTTGTTATAGCAATATCTCTTATCCTTAGCAAAATGTATTTTTGTAACTGTGCACACTATACTTATTTTTAGGAGGAGGGTGATGAAGAGGATGTCCATCGCAGCATGCTAGAAAGAAAGCAGATTTAAAGAGGGACCCTATGCTTGGCTTTAATTCTTTTTATTTTTTTCCATAGCTTGCATTTTCCAATTTTTTTTTTTTCATTCCCCCCCTCTGTGCTTTCTTTCCCTTCTTGTTCTAACCTTTTTTTTTTTATTATTATTATTATTATTGTAGTTTTGTAGCTAAACTTATTTTTACACTGTAGCTGTGGATCTAATGGTGTTACTGGAAGGTGAGAAGCTGAAGCAATGAGCAGTGCATCACTGGTCGCATTGACCTCATTTCTTATTAATTCTTTTCTTACAGTATGAGTAAAAAAAAAGCTTAGTTAGAAGATAGCACAGTTGTGCACTTTCAGGATGCATTTGCACATCTGAAGGCAGCTGAGATCTTGGGTTTTGGCTGCTTATCCCCACCTTCCCACCTCAGCTCTCCAGCTCTGTGGTTGCACTGGTACAAGCGGTCTGCAGATCTGTTCTACACACCAAGACTGGGAAATAATCTGGGATAAAAATACCTTTCCAGAAAAAAATGCACAGCTGATACATCTGAGAACTGTGGCAGATGCACAGGGACCAGAAGCCTGAGTGGGAGTTTCTTAGATGGGCTTCGCCTCCAAGAAAAAATATTTGTGGAGCTATGTCCTGACACAGAGAAACACACACACAAGCACACACACAGCTCCCTAATGTGATGCTGTAGGGCCTGATCCTTCAGGGAGTATTCAGTTCCCCTTCTACTACACTCCACAAAGTAGTTCTGTAGGACCAGCCCCTCAGCTCTGCACACCTGAGCTGTGCTCAGCTGAGCAGCATGGCCTGGCACTGGGGAAGGGCAGCAGGAAGGAAGGGCTGCAGTGGGGAACCATCCGGTATCCAAACACTGCCCGCATGGGGCTCGGGATGCCTGCCCAGGGGGCTGCTTGCAAGGGACGCTGCTTTTCCTACCCATCCTGCTTCCAGGCCCCTAGAGGCCTTCACAGACTTCCCTTATGGAAACCAGTGTTTTAAAAGAGATGGCGAGGTGATAAGCGGTAGAGGACTTAATGCGGTTATCAGGGGAAAATAAAATCTTAGGCAAAGCATTCCTAGTCATTTTTAGCATTTGGATTATAAGGGCTGTTTTGATCTATGACTTTTTTTTTTTTTTTTCCTGTGTGGACTTGCACTTTAGAGTATATTCTTGAGACCTGATGTCAGAACAGGTCAAAATTGTAATTATCATGTAATTATCATCGTAGCAGATACTGTTGCAGTGACATATGCACTGTTTTGGAAGAACTGTGTACTGTATGAAGGAAATAAAAGATCAGAGATAACAAACAAACAGCAATAGAAAAGGTTTGCTTGTTTTCGTGGTTATTTTTACATGTAGCAGGTTTGCCTGCTTTCCAAAATTTCTAAAATGTATAAAATTAAGCCTTTGCTTTTTTTTTTTTAAAGTTTTGTGAGGTAAATCAGTAAAACATCTCACAAATTAATATCAAATTAAGTTATATTTGTGGCAGAGCTAATAATGGCAGGGAACAAGTGTCTGTATTCCACCTTCAGGTATTCCACCTTCAGACTGTGTGGAAGGAGAAGAGCAGCAGACACCCAGTCTGCAGACAATGTTCTTTCAGTAGATTCCATATATTCTCAGATGAGATTGTGGGTTCATAGCAGATTTTTGTGCAGGTTGATGACAGGAGATCATAGGCACAAGTAATATATCAACTTCACATTTTACATTGGTAACCTAAAGCATGTGTTGATAGGGACAAATGGAAAATATCTTCCCCTTTGTGGCTTTTCTTTCTTTCCATCAGCTTCACTGATAGAAAATCACATCTAGTTTCAAATCCTCTCAGTTTCTTAAATTTGTGCCTTGAAAACTGCTTGCTGATTGTGTTAATATAAAAGAAATTTCTATCTTGGCTGTTGATAAAGTGGATTTTTAAAGTACTTCTTACTGTTATATGTAGATGCTGAACCTTGATTGGAAAAATAACCAAGACTCCCTGGATCCCGAAAAGTGACAATGATGGTTTTGAATACTGTGAAATAGCACAATTTTATGAGATTGACAGAGAATCACAAATGTTAGTCACTTGAGAAACAGTTTAGAAAAGAGTTATTTCTGAATATTTGATATAAAAAAAAAAAAACATCTGCTCAAGGTATTCATGTTTACTGGAACAAATTTTACTAATCAGTGGGACTTCAATCCCCAAATTATGAGATACTGAAGAAGTGATATTTTTTTTTTTAGGTTATAACATGAACAAGGAAAGTATAAAGAAAAAAACAGCCTGACAATAGACTGACTTTTGAGATTTTAATGGCTAGCTGCTTTCCCAACTCCATATCAATTCTGTGTGATTAAAGGTTTGAAATCAGAGATCTTGGCTGAGTGTTTCAGAACAGCAGGACCTTCCTCTCATGCTAAAGAAGAGCTCCCTTGGTTACTCTGCAGAAACAGAGCCTTAAATTCTTCAGGAGATGCAGCTAGTCAATAGATGGAGAATGTTCCCACATGGGATAAGCTGCAGAGTCCTCATCCTGCTGAAGTCACCATCTGAAAAATCCCAGTGCTTGTCAGCTGGGACGAAAACTCACAGAAACAACTGGCAGTAGGGTTGAGCTACAATGCAGGCCACAACACAAATTGTTATTAATCTTGATTTAATGTAAGTAATGATGAAATTTTCAGAAAGACTGAAATCTGGTAATTTTGACCACGTAACAGCAAGCTGCCTCGTAATTACCAAGAAACAAATATTATATACAAGATTTAATATTATGGTCATCTGATTAACATGTAAATTTAAGTAATTTATTTGTAGCGCCTAATTAAGTTTAAATGTTCTTCAGGTTTTGAGGGAATATTCTTTCTGTTCTCTATCTGGCAATTTTCGGGCCTGATGAATATTTGCAAGATTAAATTATGATATCAGATAGCCACAAAGCAGGACTTTTAATTTGGAGGTTCATTAGTAGTCTCTTCAGAGATTAAGCTTCTCAACTGTTTGTTATTTGCAAAATTAAAGCTACCTTTGAGAGTAGTTTCCAGTATGTGACAGCAGTGAGTGACTGCATATACTGCATAAACATGCACATATATTTAAACACATCTAGAAGTAGCTTAAGAGAAAAAGAGATCTCCTGTAATTCCTAAGCAGACTGTTATCTACGGCTCTGGCTTACTTCAGTGGGAGTTATTCTTGTCTTGTCAGAGATGAGTAAGTCTACTAGGAATGGTTAATTCCACACAAAGTTCTCAAAAGAAGTGTTTTGTTAGATTTACTGTACTGTACTTTATAGGTTTCAAAAGGAAGACACATTATGTTAAATGCAATGACTGTGCCAGATATCTTTGGAAATGGGATAATTTTGGGGTCCAAGCTAAGCAGAAATGATAGAAAAGGCAACTGTCAATAGGAGAAGATTTTCCAGGAAAAAAAAAAGTCATCTTTGTTGGTCCTGAAGTAATGCAGTCTGTCAGTGCAAAAGTTCATGAGGTCTTTGCAGTAAAACTGTACTTTGAATAATTTGTTTGGTATAATAATGGTGGTGAAATTATTTGTTTGCTTGTTTGTTTGTTTAAAAAAACACTATCAATCTGACCATGTAAACTACTTTACAGTCAAGAAACAAATTGACTCAATATATTGAGATGGCACTGCTTGTTTCATACAAACACGTTTTATAATTTCAGCACTTTTTGGAAAAAAGTCCCCAAAATATCCTTTCATCCCATTTATGGATAGTTTCCCCATGTTTTCTCATGTTTGAGGGAATGAAGATTTGTACTAAGACCAATAAAGACCAATCTTATTTTATCTGGCTATAAAATTCTCAGTTTCTCATGAATCTTTACTTATGCTTTTACTTCTGTTGATTTAAATCAGAATATCTGGAAATGGGACTTAGCTAGTCAACTTTATAATCATTGGTGAACTGAGCAGTGGATATTCATCTTGACTATCATCTTGTTTTCCTCTTATTTTTTTTGTTTTTCAGAGGTGTAGGCAATGAAATTAAAATTGTAGTTGTGGACATTTTCTAACTTTTGTAATTAATGATTTTCCAATCCACTTATCTGTAAGGGAAGGGGAGAGAGACTTAAAAAAAAAAAAAAGTCAAATCAAATATAAGTTTTGTGAGGAAATGATGTTCCTACACAATTATGATAGAAATTCCATAACAGAATTTCAGTTCCTTAAAAGAAAAATAAGTGAAACAGGACATTAAAGCCTGCCATGGTTACTCCAGGCATTTTTCTCAAGGACTCTCTGATGCCTATAATTCTTTCTCTCCAGGGATTAACTCTGACATCCCACTTTTGATCCAAGTGGGATGAAACCTCTACCTTCATTAGAAGAAGATTATTGGTTGTCAGCATTATCATTACCTACAGATACTGATGAGTGTTAAAAGCAAACAATGCCTAGTGATGGCTGCTTCCCCTTGGTTAGGTAATACAGGTTTCTTTCTTAGATCTGAAAACTCATGCAGAACATATATAACGTATTGATGATACAAAGTAGAAAAGGGTGCTCCAAGATGTATTTTTTTTACTCACTGAATTTTCCAGTGGGGGGGTGTGGTGGTTTCACCCTGCTGGGCAGCTGAACTCCACCACAACTGCTCTCTCACTCCCCCTCCTCAGAGGAAAAGGGGGAGAAAATACATTGAAAAGGGCTTAAGGGTTGAGATAAGGACAGGGAGATCACTCACCAATTACTGTCACAAGCAAAACAGACTCAGCATAGGGAGATTAATATAATTTATTACCTAATCACTAGCAGACTAGAGCAGTGAGAAACTACAAACAAACTCAAAACACCTTCCCCCATCCACCCTCTTCTACCTTCTCCCCCCAAGCGGCGCAGGGGAAGGGGAATGGGGGCTGCGGTCAGTCCCTAATGCTGCGTCTCCGCCGCTCCTTCATGGTCACTCTCTGCCCCTACTCCACGTGGGGTCCCTCCCACGGGATGCCGTCCTTCCCAAACTGA
>VXAA01004452.1:656353-683700 GCA_013399115.1 Anseranas semipalmata
GGTACCCATGGGCTGCAGGGGGACGGCCTGCTCCACCATGGGCCTCTCCACGGGCCGCAGGGGAACTTCTGCTGCGGTGCCTGGAGCCCCTCCTGCCCTCCTTCTGCACTGACCTGGGTGCCTGCAGGGCTGGTTCTCACTCCTCTCTCCCAGCTGCTGTGGCACAGCAGTTTGTTCCCTTTCTTAAATCTGCTCTCACAGAGGTGTAACCAATGCCGGTCATTGGCTTGAGTCTGGTCCCTTTTGGAGCCGGCTGGAGCTGGCTCTGATCTGACATGGGGCAGCTGCTGGGCTCTGCTCACAGAGGCCACCCCTGCAGCCCCCCTGCTACCAAACCCATGCCACACGGGAGTGTGAGGTTATATTGTCCTATCACACAAGTTTATGGAGGTTTCCTGATTGCATACTGCAGATATTGGGACACAGTATGATCTTGCTTGCCACTGTTTGTCTCTTCAGGCTTCCTCCTTCTCATTCACCTACATTTGTAGCACCTTTTGGGAAATGTGGGGAAAGAGGAGGTAGACCTTGCCATGCACATATTTATCCTTTACAAAGTTATTTTTCTAAGCTTTTATTTTGACCATATTCCTGGACTCTCCAACTCTCCCTGACACCCCTTATCTTCCCTCTCAAGGCCCATCACTGCCTATTGCTGATGATTCTATCTGCCAGTCACTGTTAAGATCTATTTGGCTCAGGATATTCACGTACATCTTCCATTTGTCAATTATCAAACAAGCATTTTTGGCTTTGTCCCTTAAGCTAGGAGGGGCTTCTACTTAAACTTCTCCAAAACTCAGTCTAAAACTTTATGTGTACAGTGACAGTGTTACCTGTAAAAAGTACTTTCTTTGTGAACTGTAACAATCCCTGCCGAACAACAGAAGAGCAAACTCTAGGGATTTGTTCTATATTGCGTTCAACAGTTTCTTTTAATTTTGTGACTACTCAGTCACAATCATCCTCTTATCCCTATGGTTGTGTAAGTGAGTAGAAGATTTACCTTCTCATGTTCCTTCCTTCCTTCCTTCCTTCCTTCCTTCCTTCCTTCCTTCCTTCCTTCCTTCCTTCTTTCCTTNCCTTCCTTCCTTCCTTCCTTCCTGCCTTCCTTCCTTCCTTCCTTCCTTCCTTCTTTCTTTTGGAGGGGGGCAAAGAGGAGGCTGCTTTTTTGTTCTTCCTCATCAAACTCTTTCCTCTTTAATCTTCAATATCTTCATTCTTCATGCCCTCTGGTCTTTCTGTGACTCTAGAGGCCTTGGAAGGGGGAGTTTTCTGCACTTTCTTTCTCCTTTTCACTTTCAGAAAACTAAACATAGTGCTCTGGTTAAGGCAATACCAATTCCGTAGCAGCCTTACAATCATGCCAATATTATTTTCTGTTCAGTATCTTATACTTCCCAGTATTGTTTGTTTTATTGATTTGCAGGGTGCACAGAAGTTTTCACCGAACTCTTGTGCAAAGTAGAGTGCCCATGGTCTTTTCCCATGACACTTTTTTCTTTCTATCATTTCTTCTTGTTGATTTGCCTAAAATTGACTTCCTATTCTCTGAAGTATAGAAGTTCTCAGCCCTTTTCCATTCATTCTTTTCTTCTTTCTTCTGTTCTATTTAGAGATATACTTATTAGTATTTTGCCACTTAAACTGTTTAAATATCCTGAGTTTTCTTTATGCTGTGGCTAAAAAGTTTACTGTACTCACTCTCTACCTTTGTATCATTTTGATTAGATTGTTCACTTTTTTTTTTTTTTTTTTCTTCCTAAATACCCCTCTCTGAAGATTAGTAGATTAGTGTCACAATGTTATTTTATGGTATGGTTTCTCCCTGGAGGAAGTTGAACTTAATTGTATTGTGTCACTGTTAATTAGCAGCACGGCTGTAGTTACTTGATGTACCAATTCCAGCATGTTTTAAAGGAGAAAGCTGAGAATAACTTCTAGTCCTACATACTATAAAATAATCTCTTCTGAGAAGCCATAGGTTTAGGGGTTAAACATGTTACATATTTTGCATGTGGAGCTGAAACATCTATAATCACTTGACATTCGGAGCTGTTTCTTTTATATCCCTTAAGTTTGTGCAACTGATTTCATTTTCTTGGTCAACTGACTTTTGAAATAGCTGTACTATGTTATGTACTTATGACTTAAGATTTGTATTGTGTTATAGGTATCTCTTCACTTTTCTCTTCTCATATTTTTCAGATACAATGGTCCTTCTACCCTCTACATAAACTCTGTCTTTCCTGTATGTTTTGGGGTCAGGATTTACATTTACCTGCATTTATAGCCATTTTCTGTGTTTCTGTGGTGTCTTATATCATTACCAGACAGACTAAATCACCTAGTTTTGTTTCTCAGATTCTCCCATTGCATACTGACATTTATCTTTTTTTTATTACGGATGCTGCAACTATTTGAATAAAATCCCTGCTGTCTCACAGCGTGTTACTTTTCAGGATTTGCTTCAGGTGCTGTGCTGTCATGCTTTCAGTGCACATTATGAATTCTCACCTGTCCCTATCCAGATACTGAGTTGTGTGTAATGTGAGGAAAGAGATACTGAATTTGGATGACACATACTCAGTTTCCCCCAACAGAGAGTAAAACAGAGCTTTTGAAAAAGGTAGGACATCGTGTCTGAGCTGGAGAATACTGTCTCTAGAACAAAGTACATTGTCATTGGTGTGGTGGTTAAAGATGACTTAGACATAGTACTTGAAGGTGGTGGCTATCTGGGGAACAGGGACTAGTGATCATAATGTAATTATGTTTATTATAAGTAGAAAGAGAAAATCTTAATACGAATTTGTTTTGTGCCTCAAAAGAGCTAAATTCTTAAAGCTAAGAACAAGAACGTGTGAAAACAAGTAATTATATTTTTTAAAGTAGAGATAGGAATAAGTGACAACCAGGGGCAAAGTTCTGCCTAGCAGCCTTTCTTGAACTATCAATGTAGTGATGGCAGTAGTAGGCATAATAAATTAAAAGATAAAATGATGACAAAAAGAAAAAAAATAAAGTGGCTATAAGAGGTTATGAACTACCACATTTGTGTTAGGGAGGTCAAAGTTGTCAGGGAAAAATCTACGCCTGACAAAGCTAACAGCAATAAGAGTTTTTTTCTTTTTAATAGATTAAGAACAAAATGTTGGCAAACGTGCCAGTCCAATATGGAATGGAAATGATCACATAGTTAGTTAATATGATTCAAGAAAAACAAAACTGTTCAAGAAATATTTCTTTTCTGTATTTGGAAAGAAATGGGGTTATGTATTCTTATTACATGAAAATAATTTAGTCATTCTGATCCTGGTTCATAAACAATTAGTATGTTAAACAACGTCTGCTAGGGATAAACAGTTTGAAATCAGCAGAACTTATAAGTAGCAGATTGGGAAAGTATCTACCTCCTCAGTGTTAATTTTTAATAAATATCAGAAATATATTGCAATTTGAGAGAACTATCACAGGGTAGCATTGCTCCAATATTAGAGAAAGATAGTTCATATGGCATGGGTAACCATAAATTTACATCAGTCCTAGGCAAAATAATGGAAAAGTTGATACTGGATGTAATTATTGAAGTCTTAAAGGATAGGAAGTTCATTAATGCCAGTCAACATGGTTTTATGGAGAATAAGTCTTATCAAACAAGCCTTATTTCATTTTGGAAGGGTTATAAAGTAGATTGAAAAGCTGAAAGAAAACTGTGTAGGTAAGATCCAGTTTCATAAAGCTGTTGATTTAGTTCTGCATGTCATTCTAGCTTTGGGGTTTTCAGGACCTGAGAAGTTGCTTTTATCATAAAGTTTCAAAATGAAATTTAAAAGTCACTGCTGATTTAAAACATAGAAACAAACAGAAAACTATAAAAACTGGTGAATCGTACATTCTAGGAAGAGTGATAGCACAACTTGGCTTGCTGGGAAGGTCTGTCTGCTAGAACAAATATACATGGGGACGAGGAAAGGAGACCATATTTATAGAGTGGAAGACTGTGTACAGGGAAGTAGCATCTTGCAAAAAGGCTTGGGAATTACGGTGGATAAACACCTCAATGTGTGCACCGGAGTGATACTTTTGCAGAAAAAGACTGTGTTCAGTCTTTGAGCAACTTAGTATAAATATTGTGTGAATACTGGGTAAAAGTAGGTGGATACAGCATTGTTCTGATTGCTAATAAATAGTACAGTATGCGCAATTCTGATGTCACTTTCCTGAAGAAACTTGAGCAAAAGAAGATGATGCAGGGGAAAAATACAGAAAAGGGTTTTGAGGCTGGAGAAAATACCTTTTACAAAGGGACTTGGGGAGCTCAAGCTCTTGTAATATGTCTTGATTACAGTCTACAAGTGCTAGAAGAAAATGTCAGAAACAAAGTTCTTCACTTTAGCTGGGGAAGACATAGCAGAAAGTAATGGCTGATAGCTGAAACCAGACAAAGTCATATTGGAAACTGGGCATCTTTTTTGTAATGGTGAAAGTGACTGATAGTTGAAACAAATTATTGAGGATTATATTCTGTGTCTTCTTATATCTTCATATCTAGGTAAGTTACTTTTCTTGAAAACATGATTAAGTTAAAACCAAACTATTTGGTTTAGTGGTTTTTCTAAACTGGAATTCTCCTTGAGTCATCAGACACTGCTTCAGGCAAAGGCAAGGGATTACTTTATCTTTGTCCATACTAGGCAAAGTGTCTGCATGCTGTCTTTATAGCTAATACTGTGAATAACCCCTCCCTAGGTATTTTTTTATTATTATTATTTGCTAGGACATTTAACAAAGTACGCTACCCTTCCAGAAAAAAAAATGATGCTTTGCTGTAGTTTTAAAGTTATTTAAAGTAATGAGTTGATGCTAGTACCATAAGCGTTACCCTCTTATAGCATCTGCCTGTAGCTTGTCTCCCTTTCTGCTATTCCCTTATTCCTCTTGGGCATCACTAACCTCAGTGCTTACCCTACACTCTGCTTTGGGAATGCAGAATTCCCTTGAGACATTCCACATAAAACCTGTAAAAGTAACCCAATTTGTTTTATTTATGGAAGTTTTTGCCTCAAATTAGTTTTTGAGTTAAGAACTTAGGAGGGAATTTTTAAAGTCATTCTAAGTGTTTTAATGGCTCCTCATGAATTTTCATATTTTACCCCAAACATTGATGAAATTCTGTATTTGTATTTTTCTCCCCACACTCATAACTGAAAAGCCAGCCTAGAAGTCAGAGTAGTATTTTTTTTTTTGGCCCCAAAGAAGCATACTTTATTAAATTAAATGTATTTGTTGACTTTCATCTTGTTTGATATATTTTACAAGCTACAGGGTTCTTACAGTAACATTTTCCTATCACACTTCTTCTGACCTCACCCCTTAAAACATGTCCTTACTTAATAAGGGATCTTTGAGATTTCATATTATATCAAGCTGATAACAGACTAGTTATCTCTGTGGCCATTTCTAGGGAAAATAAGTATATCTAGGCTCCTATCATGTTTATCAGCTGGGAAAGAAAACCTGTTTGTCACTTTAGACTACAGCACCCATTGTCAGGAAGTTTTTGTTTTAATCATTAAGATTAGTTTTGGCTATCTTATTGCATCTAATTAAAAACACATGAAAATCGTGGTAAAAGAGAAGAATGCACAAATGCATGTGGGTTTTCTTTGTTGTTTGTTTGTTTAGTTTTGTTTTTAAGGTCTTTGATTAATTAGAGTATCAGATGAAGGATGTATTTGGTAAATTCTCGTTATATAATTTTTTTCCCTTGCTTTTACCCAAATGCTAGAATGAAACAAACGCCTTAGTAGGCAACTTCTATTTTTTCTCCCCTAAATGACTTCATTTTGGCAGGGAGGAAGCATCTGCACAGTACTGTAATTTCTTCCCACTAATGTTCGCTCTGACGAGAAACACAGAGGAGAAAATCAGTCCTTGTTATGGACAGATTTAGGGGGTGGTATTTGCTTCACCAAAAAAGCCTCCTAACTCCAGTTTGTTGAAGCTCCATAGTGACAGTGTTTGGCATAGACATAGCCTGTGTCTATGTGACCTTGCCACTTGCATGAAAAGTGATTAACCACAACTCATACTATCTGCATTTTGCTACACATGCAGACTCATGTTACAACAGCTTTTGTTAATATTGTCTGACTCTCACTAGTGAATATTTAGACAGGCATGGTCACATTAAAATTTTGTCACTTTATTGGATGCCTTAATTCCTTGAATTTTGAATCTCCATGTAGTATTTTAGATTTGAATATGAAGTCCACAATTCAGAATTAGGTTTTAGTTTAATATTTTAAAAACATAGATCAGTTTCTTGTGCTTTCTCATTTATAAATGAATAACAGACTTTTCTTTCTTTCAAGTAATTTTTCCTTTCAGCCCTTAAGAGATTCTGTGCATCTCATTTTTTTTCTGTCTGCATACTCAGAACATGTCCCAGCTTAACAAAGACTTCTGTGGGTTTAAGCCATATTAAGCTGACATAAGATAAAAAATGATCAGATAGTTAGGTACTTAAAATGGAAAATACAAAAGAAGCTGTTCTCAAATGGCCAAGTAGATGTTATTTTGAAATGTAAGAAGGGTTGAGATTGTCAAAATCTGAAAACAAAAGGTAATTTTTTAAGAGCATATTTCTTTATGGCTTCTAGTAAACTGACGTCTTCCATTTTCCCATGAGCAAGAGGTAGGTTCAAGGAACAAAAAACTTGCATTTGAATATTTTATTCTCACAGTAGCCTTGGATAGCACATAGACCATGTACCTTTGACCTGAGGCCCTCTGTTCAATAAATGCTACCTGTAGATCATTGATACCTGTTTCTTAACAGGAAAAAAAAAATGAGTGCTTTTTTTTTTTTTTTTTGACAAAAATATTGCCTTTCAATACATCCAAAATGAAGCATCTAAAATAGAAATGTATTACAGCATCATGGAGAAATTTAGGTTCAAAGGGATGGCTGGAGTCCCTCTGGTCCAGCTCCTGCTCATTGTGGGCTCAACCAAATGAGGTTGCTCAGGGTTGAGTGTTGAATATTTCCAAGGATGCCCACAATCTCTCTGGGAAACCTGGTTCAGCATTTGACCTCCTTCTATGTATTAGCAGACCAATGCATCTACATGATGGAGAAGATTTTTTTCCTTGTATACAATTTGACATTACAGTCTCTTTCTAAGGGACTACATCTGCAACCTCCACAAATCGCAGGACATCGAGAGTGCTTTTCCTCTATCATAGCAGTGTATTCCTGTTAGCTCATGTCTAAAACATACACTAGAGTTGCAGAAGACCAAATAGTGCCTCACTTTACCTCCCTCCTGCTAATTGAGTCATCCATACACAGGTAGACCAGACCCATTATAGTTTTGTCTGTCATTTTGTAATGCATGATTTGTGTGTTGTCTGTTATCATCTAGAAAGATTTTCAGCTGTCTTATTTCTGGTTTGGATAATGTCTGATCAAAGCAGACAGGGTTAAGGTTGGTGCGGGAGAAACACAGTAAGTTAATTCCATGATTACTCAGGAGAGCATCACTTAAGAAAAATATTAGAGTAGAAGGAAAAATTTGGTGTGCTTGGCAAATCAAAGATCTTTATAATAATTTGTGCAAAGGCCACACAGCTAAAATATTTTTGATCATGCCCAGGAATAAACTAAGATATCAGCAAAGAAAAGAGTTAAGATTAACCATGTGGCTGAAGGTTAACATGGACTATAAAGCATTCAGACACAGAGTGGGAAAAAGAAAAGAAAAACCAGTAACTAGGCTGGTGCCTCAGCCACGGCTGTTGCTTTGCCTTCAGTGCTGTGACACCAGCCTACACGCTGAGGATCCACCTCTGGGATTCTGGAAAGTTCAGTATCTCAACACTTTGAGGCATAACCTAAACTTTAATTATTACTGGGGGATTAGGAAGATTTCTTCCCTCTGAAGATGTCCTTTCATAATTGCCTATTCCAGGATTTCTTTTGTTTTCCTCTGAAGAGATCCTCAGAAGCTGTTCTAGGAGACATTACTGGACCAGCAAGGCCACCAGCCAGGTCACCAGCCAGGCCCAGCTTACCATTTCTGTGCTATGCTGGAGCAGAAGCTCTGTGTGTTTGAAATGGAACATGAGCCTATTTAGTAGTGCAGTGTGATAATTACAGTGTCACCACGATGCTCCTGAAATAGGATTTAACATTCTGCAAACTCTCACAGCAGCTTTCATAGGACCAGATGCTTCAGCTCAATCTGTGTTGACTCAGCTCAAGTGAAAACTGCTTGAAGTTTTTGCAGTTGAGGGAGAAGTTGCTGTCTTCAGGAAAAAAAAAAAAAAGTTTATTTTTAACCTTCTTTTACTGATTTAAGAAGCTGTAATTTTATTTTATGAAAAATCTTTTTGGAAAGACTTATGGTATACTGTGAAAATCAAAACCTCATAGTGGCCTTATAGTCACTAAAATGGACAGAAAAAAACCAAACACCTGTTTATAGGTTTTTAGTTTTTAAATAGATTTAGAAGTTTTTTTTTCTTAATATTTATTATATATTTTTTTATATATTTATCAAACACATTTTGGTCAAATTCCAGTTTCAGAATCATAAAAAATAGGTTAAGGACCTCTATTAGTTTCCAGTTCTATCAATAAGCTCTGTATACATATCCCTCATCTGTGGAGCTCCTTCAGCTAGAGTGCATTTTGTCAGAATCAAGCAAGAAAATCAAAATTGAAAAACAGGCATAACTCTAACAATTCAGGCTTTGCATCATTTCATTGTGGATTATATGAGTGGCAAACATAAGAAAGTACTCGTTATTGTAAATTCAACTGTGTTAAAGATTGATACTTTCAAAATTTCATACAGTACTTTTTTGAGGGAAGACTTGTTTGAAAGAAGGGATCATGACTGTCCTGTCAAGTGTCATTAAAATGTAAATAATTGATTCCTTAGAAGGAACAAACATGATTTCTTCAATGGCGATTCACTCTGAACTAGATATGACCAATATTCTTGAAAGGCTTCTCATTTTTTTTTCTTCTTTGCTACTGTTTTGAGTTGCTAAAAATTGGAATAATTTTTATACAATAAGTCATTCCAGATTTCTGACAGTTCAGATAATTTTTGTGGTGTAGTGTCATCCAAATGACTTGATGCATTTAGTATGAATAGAGATGGGAACATTTTGTAAGTTATAACCACAAGATAATTTATTCATACAGAGAAGGCATTGTATCTGATAACTGATAAATTTCATTCTGTTTTCATGATAAAAGCAAAAAAGGGTGTGTGGATTGCAGCTGCTAGCTTAATAGTGCTACTGATGACTAAGAATGGAATGGATCTTTCTGTGAGTTATGTAATCAGCTTAAAAGCTCTCCACATTCTGTCTATGACAGTTTATTAAAGAAAAAAAAAAAGTAAAACATGAACCCCTCAGATAGAGAACTTTAAAACAAAATAAAACAAAACAAAACAATTAGCTGTTTTAGATGGATGTAACAGCCAGATAAAGATCAGGTGAGAATTACTTGAACAGTAGCTCTAGGAATATCTTTAAAAGTAAGCACTAAATCTTTTCTGTATTTAAATTAAACAAAATATTATGTTTATTTAGGCTCAGAGATTCTCATTTAGGAAACTGTGAAGGAAAGGGTTGAGCATTTAGCTCTGACTAATTGGGAACTTGATCAGAATTATAATTATTAACAACTGAGGGAAGCAGCAAATATCTCAATACACAGGGGTTAGTGCTTCCTAAAATGGAGCTTTGACTTAAATGATGATAGACTAAATAAACACATAGCCCACATTAGCATTCTGGTTGCTTTTTAGCCTGGAACTGGTTATTGGCTCAGCAAAATACTAAGTATATGCATACCCTCTGCCTCACTGAAGGTCTTTTATATACCTAGCATTTATGTCTGCCCAGATTCTCTTTAAATGGAGTGGTTTTTAGCAGCCATGATAGAAAAAGCCCAGAAAAAAAGGGGTGAGTCAAGAAAGAAAGAAGAAGAAAAAAAACAAAACAAGACAAAAAAGTCCACCCAAACAAACAAACAAACAAACAAAAAACAAACCACCAGACACACACAAAAAAAGGAGATATTTTAAAAGATAAGTTTATTTGTTTGTTTTTGTTCTTGTTTTGAGCAAACACAGAGTTGAAGAAAAGCATTTTTTTTTTGTCTAAGTCCAGAGGTTTCTCGTCATCTCCAGGGAGACTGAAGGTGTGTTTGCCTAACCTGTTTTCTTCTGTGGACCCAGGAGAAGGTAAATACAGGGAGTGGAGATTTCTACTTTTATTCCCTTGTATGGGAACGGAGTGTGTCACAAGCTGACCTGAAGCCAGAAAAGAGAAACAACAAAGAAAACAAAACGGTTGGTTGATTAGGATAGGGAATAATTTTAAAAGATGTAATCAGAAGAATCCCACCACAACCAAAGTAGTCTCTGGGCATCCTCTGATGCTGACCTTCATCCTGTGACCATGCACGTAGCACCACAGACAGGCCGTGTTTGTTCCACTCTCTGCATTTTTCCTCACTCTTCCTTTGTTTCATCTTAAGCAAGTCATGCCACGTTTTGAGACCTTGGCTACTTCAGGTGTAGGATGGAAATATTCCCATGAAAGGTGCTAGCTCAGTACAAAGTGTCAGCATTGTATTGTTCAACACTTCTGTCAGATTATTTTCTATCAGGCATTCTATTTTCCTGTGCGTTTTTCCAAATTGAATTTCACTTTTCTTTCTTCATAGGATGTTTTAGCCTCTTAAGGTCCTTTTGTATTTTCCATAATACCTCAATGACTTTACATTTTTACAAAAATGATATTTCTTTTGTGTCAAAAAACATATGTCAAAGAAACCAAATGTTAAATACAACAGGATCTATTAGCTTTTTAAAGATCAGCCTTGGAGAGTAACCAATGGAGACTGGCAGAACTATACAGCTCTACGTGTGTGTGATGGCGATGGGTATGTGGTAGGGAGAAAGGTCAAGGGAAAAAGAATTTACAGTCATAATTTTGTGAAGGCCTGAGGACACACATTAGAAAGAGTAGAAAAGTCCATCCATAATGTATCTGTCGGGTTCCTAATGCATTTTTGCTCATTCTTACTCCTCCTATATGGTACAGGATGCATCCACTTATCTCTTGCAAAACAGGACAAGTATGTGAGGTCTGGCGCTGGTTCTAAGCAGTTAGGAAATTGATTCCGGGAAAACATCTATCTGTATATTTATATAGTATTTCTCAACTTGTTCTTTCCCATGATTTTCGTCATTTCAGAAGACAGTCTGAAAGATTCAAAATCTGGTAAAGAAATAATGCCATTAACAGTACTGACAGCAAATAAAAGAGCGATTCTGTGGCAATGGACAGTCTCAAATACTCCTGGAGACAGAACTTAGAGAAACATTGCTAGAAACCACAATGCAAGCTGAAAGTTTAACACTACATTCAAGTTCAGCAAGCAAATTGTTGCAGCTGAGGGCTCCATAGTCTTATCTTGGTGCATCTGCAAGCTTAGTTTCTTCTTGGCACTGCATCCCAAGCACAGGGAAAGTCCTGCTGGTAACTCTGTTGTGCCTGACCACATGTGATTAGTCCAACAAACAAGTTCTCGCTTCTGTTGTGAAGGGAACCAGTGCATATGTTTGTTCATGCACTCAAAAGCACCATAACAAAACCAACATAATCATTTTCAGCTATCAACTGTATAAATAAATAAATGTAGTAGGTTAGTGTGTTTGCTGCAAGATTACCTGATATAAACTCTGATGGTTTTCATTTTGCAATAATGGAAAAAGTAAATTGAACTGCATGTTCCTTATACCAAAACACAGCAAAAGAAGAAACTGAATAAATAACATTTTACTAGCCTTTGCTGCTTCTTAGATCTTTAGATAACACTAAGATTATGGTCTTGAGCAAAGCAACTTTCAGAAATTCTAAAATTTGTCACATTAATCTCAACTGTTGAAACTGTTTAAAACTTGATGTTTGTGTCAGGTAAATTGTTGAACGGCTACCACATTATTTATTATCTTCTGAGATAACTGGGGCATACATAGGAAGTTTGAAGGACTTATTGATTCATTTATTGCTATTTTGGGCTGGCTGATGAGATTAAAAGACAAGGAACAGCCTTGATCACTCGTCTATCTTGCATATCATATGGAGACTGTATCTAGGCCATCTGGGCAATACTAGATAATTAAATTATTTAATAAAATGATTGTAAAATGGCATGTTTGCCTCCTGATATGAACGTAAGGTAGACCATTACCTACCATGATGTGCACATTGTGCTCTGCCTCATGCTGTGTCAATGTGTAAGCCAGGGCAAGGCTGTACATAACAATCCTTTTCTCTGGTTCTTTAGAGAAGTGGTACGTTAAGACATCTCCAAGTGGGTTTGGCATAGAGGAAAGCAGTAAACACTGTCATTTTAGGCATCAGTATCACTGTAAGGAGTGTAAAGGTGAGAAAAGTCTGACTACACAAATCTCTGGTATTCCTACCTTGCTCAAATGGCATTGGTAGAAGAAGATGGTCCCATCACACACGGAACTGTTATGTGGCTGCAAGGGTAAGAGGATCTATCATTCTTGTCTCCAGGAAACACAAGATCATTCCCTACATTTCAGTAGGGAATTACTGTATTATTGAAATGATACTGACTTCTGTTTTAAAAGCCCCAGAAAATGAGATTTGTATTTCTTCTCTTGCCAGATGATTCTGTGGCTGAATTCAGGGTGCTTCTTCTGGAAATATGCATAAATGTGCTTCTTCCTAATTTAATCCTAACATTAAAAAAAAAAAAAAAAAGGCAAAAGAAAATTACTTGCTTTGCATATTAAAATAGCTCTTTCCCAAAATGGCTTTAAGAGTCTTCAAATACTTGTAGGATACTGTCTTACTCCTGTACAGAAGCAGCTATTTTGTAATGAATGCATCTAATCCTTTTTCATGCTAAACCAGTTTATGCTCCCTCTTATCCTCTTTATCTGATTTAGCATTGCTGTTTAGATAACATGGTGCCACTAATTGAATCTGATGATTCAAAGGTAGTCACACTCAAATGCTAAGGATGGCACGCACCAATTGCTAAAGAAGGTGTTTGAAAAGGGCAGGAAATGATTTAGTCATCACAAAACCTGAAAGATATCATCTTTGACTTTACCAACTTGAAGTTCACCGTCAATAAACACCTTTCAGACATAAAAGAGTACAAATCCACTGAAGCAAATACTGTCTTTTTGCCTATATTCTTAATATTATCTTTTACTAATAATACTTTTCAGTTTTATTTTTAGAGCAGTCAGCGGGGCTTATCTTCCACTGTCAAGTATACTTTAAGTGTCCAGGACTTGCATACTTAATTTTGAAACATGGGACATGTACTCCAGCACTTAATACTGCTGGGCTTTGAATACCACAGATACAAGTGACATAATCACTGATATTAGTCAATTTACTTGAGCTGTATTTTTTGATTTCTTCCAAAACCTAAGACTGTCTGAGTTGAAAGTTGAGGGCACCTTATTTTTCAGCAAGAATAAAGATTGCTGGCATCTCACTTCTCTTAACATCTTCACTAAAAAATGAAGCACTGCATTTACAGAACGATTTTTTCCTATAGGTAATCTGCAGATGCTATTTATTTTAATAGTCAGTCACTGATGAAGGGAAACAGCATTGAAGATATGGCATATTCCTAATTATTTATTTATTCTTTTTTTATTTTCTGAACAAAGACTTTCTCTTTGGAGATAAACAGTTTCTTGCTTCTTCCTATTAATTCACAAGCTCCCTTGCACTGCATGTGTCATGGAAATTCACAATGTTGCCATTTGTTTTCTGTATCTGATATTTTGTGCAGATGAATGTAGTTGAAACTACAAAATGCATATTTTGGCACTGAATCTTTAAGGAGAGATTCTGCCTTGCACCTTCACCAGCTCTGCAGCAGATAAAAACACCAGTAACAGCTTGGAAAGGGTACTGTATGGGTACTGTATTTTTTTCCTGGAGAAAAAAAAAAGAAAAGAAAAGCCATAAATACAAGAGCATATGCTAGTCCCTTGCAGAACAAGTCTGTTTTATCTAGGATAGCAGTAACTGTATGTGCCATTTAGTTGATCTGGACATGAGCAGAGAGTGCACACTAAAAATGCATCAGATTTACTGCATCCATATGCACACAGTCTGCTCAGTGCATAGGCAGGCATCCTGGGAAGGGAAGGCTTTATGCATATGCACTTGGAGCTGATCTATATTTTTGCAGTGGACATTTACCTATGACTTCTGAACATGTGGCAACGTGGACAGGGCTCCTGCTACTGTACTGACCAGCCTGGTAAACATTGGGACTCCTCTCATAAACCCACTTGGGTATTGTATTAGTGGAATTTCTAGGTAGAAAGAGAGATGTGTGCAAAGGAGGTGTACTCTGTGATAATTGTGTTTTGCAGCATAGCACTTGGCATGTTGAGTCGGACAGAAAACAGTATGTCTTGCATGGGATTTGGCCAGGCAGAAACACCAATGAAGTGATCATTTATATGGTGGGGCAAGATATGTGCATTTTACTGCAAATAAATAAGAGAATTTAGACTTGGCTGCAGCTCCGTTTTGATGATATGACGACTTATAACAATCATCTTATTCACACTGAAAATCTAATGTTTTAAAGGACTCTCTTGCAGCAGAGTTGTTTTACCTCATTTCCCTCAGTCCTTCCAGAAATTTTAAACTCAGACCATAATTGGTATGCTTTGGTTATATCTGTATAAAGCTATGGTTTTACTGTCACGTGTTCAGGCCAAGGATAACACTGATCTGGTGAATGTATTAATCTCTGTTCTCAGAAGTATTTTGTATGAGGCATTGATTAGATAGATTATTAGTGTTTCTGGGAAGTTTTTTGCATGCCTGCCTGTAACGTGTCTCCCGCATTGATGCTCCTTGTTGTAGCTGGATACCCCTATCTCTTTCTTCAGACAAGAACTGGATTTATGTTGAGACATTTTTTCTAAAATAGCAAATAAACGTCACTGTGGTCTAAACTTAAGAAAAAGTTTTTCAGCTGAAGTTCTATTAGTTATTCAAAACCTGTTGATGCCTATGATCAACAGGAGACAGTTTCTAAGTTTTTCATGTCCCATCTCAGTTAGGTGCTTTTGGTTCACATGTACATTAGAACGCTAAATAAGTACTTATGATTAAACGTGTATAACTGTTTTGCTCTCATGGGGTATAGAGTATTTCTCGTTTTGCATGATTTCAAAATCTGAGAACTTAGTGATGATATCAGAAAGTTTTCAAGAAGTGACTTGAAGCAAGTTTATGTGTATTTCATAAATAAATCAGGTGTTGCAAAAGAAGTTATAGAGAACTTACAAAAAACTCCATGGAAGTTGCATTTTTCCTCCTATTTTACTAAAACCTTGAAAAAATATCAAGGAAAAATATGCTTATTGGTTTCCTGAAGTAGCCTATCCATAGATGGACATGGTGCAAAACGGGTGAAATTTCCCAAAATAAAACTTTTTTGTTGTTTATAGCAGTACTCCTGGAGTACCTTTGAGATGCTTATTTGCTTTTGTGCATTGTAACACTTTTCAATTCTAGTGTAGAAAAGCTGAAATCTCTGTGAAGCAAAGAAAAGTTTTTCTGCATGGGTTTACTCTGTAGCTTCAAGAGAATGTAAGGGCAACGGAATCCATTTCATTTATTTTTTTGTCTGAAAGATGGCTGAATATGAGCTATTTATCCTAGACTCTGGTAACAGTCATTAAAGAGGAGCAGGTAACTCAAGAAGGAGATACTTCTCATCCTAAAATAGCCACCTGTGTTTTGTCAGATGAGTACCAGAAATGCAAACACCTTGCACAGCCAAGCTCAGTTAGATGGAGTCCACTCTAAGTCAGGAAGATGTCCTTCTCAGTATCACCCATATGAGGAGTTCAGGTGGTATTTTACCTTCTGTGGGCAAAGTTCAAAAATGAGTAGTTAGGAAGTAAAGCTTGTTTAGCTTTGTACAGCTTGTTGTGAGGCAGTAGGCCAAGCAAGGATTTACAAAATCAAGATACAATAGCTTGTTGAAGAGATTTTCTGTGGAAAGTTGTATTTGGTCTTTGCTACTTAAGAAATAAATACAGCTTTAAGTAAATCCAAATTCAAAATCAGAATATTGTAGAAAACATGCAATTTTCAAGAAATATTCTATATTGAATCCATGCCTGCCAAAGATAAACATAAACCTAAGTTAGCATTTGGTAAAGGCAGATTTCAGATCTTTACATAGAGTCTGACACAGCAATTTAGTATTAATTTTTCTCATGTGGATAAAGAGACTTCTCCTGTAGTATCCTAAACATAACGAAACATAAATGTTTCGTCCTTAAGATAGGTTTTAAAGATTGGCTTGAGTTTGGGCACTTGATTATCTCCTATTTTCTTATAAAACTAATTTAAAGTAAATGATAAAATAATTTTAACTCAATCGACAAAGTCTTTATAATCTTATTCATAGGAAACAGGAAAAAAAAAGAGTTAGAAATAAAGTTAAATCCATCTAGAGATAGTTTCTGGCTTTCCAGCCTGCACAGTCCTCAGAAAGGTCAGGGCACACAGGACAGCTCTTCCCTGGTGCAGGTCTGACCTGCTTTGCAGAGCCAGAGAGAAAGCGATGTATGCCTACAAAAGGAAATAGTGGTATAATAAAAGGAAATGAAAGCTCATCTAAATTAGCGCTTTATTACTACTGCAATGTAGCTCAGTATTTAATCTGAAGGTCTTTGTTCACCTCCAGTGCTCTTGTGTGTAGGAAGTCCAGAACAAGCAGTCCTTTCCCACCAGCTCTGCTGCCTCTGTGCCATGCAGGAGGACCAGGGAGGGCAGTGCAAAAGACTTTGCTGACTTGGGGATGACCAGAACTCAGGTCCAATTGGTCCTGTGCAGAATTTAAAATAGTGCCAAAGCAGGGAGAAGGAAAATATGAATCCCTGGGTGACTGTGAAAGGAGGAGAAAGCAGCAGCAGCAGCAGCACCTTCAATATGCAGCTCTATGGGTGTCAGGTAGCTGGTTGTGTACCCAGAAGAGTTTGCTGCCCTTTTTCTGTCCTGTTGGTCCAGCACAGAAATGGGGCTACTGTGGGAGCTGTATCCATGGCAGACCCTGCAGTGGTCTGCCTGCCAGAGCCCAGGGAACCGTGGCTTGGAGCACTTTTTAGATCAGATAAGACAGCAAACAGAAATAGCTGGGAAGTAGCTCTGCAGTTTAAGAGATTCAATGTGTAATCACAAGACAAATGCAATGAATGATCTGGCCATTAAAATGAGATTACTGAATCATTACATTGGGCTACTTGATTTTCCTGTGTTAATATATTTGCTTACTTGGATGTAACTCTCTTACAGCAAGAGAAAGCTGTTTCCCAAGGAGAATCTGACCACAGCTTTTATAGAAAGAAAGTGTGCCTTGTTGTTTCTCACTTTTAAAATATATTTTATAAGAAAAGCTTTATTTAAAATAAGTAATACAGTGAGAAGTCTGCTAATCCGTGTATCAGGGTTTCTGGAGAGAGTCTATAGATACTGAATTTTGTTCATAGTAATGGATGTGATCATAGTCAGCATCTAGACATCAGTTGAATTAAGGTGCTCCAAAGGAAACCAGGAGGGATCAAATATTCTTTCAGTCACTCTCTATGATAGGTAAACTTACCTTATTGCCTTAGAGTCAGAATAATTCAGCTCATTGAATCATAATGCAACTCATTGCATTTGCTGCTGTGTAGTTTTAAGTTTTCCCAAGGCTTGGTTTGTTTAAGTGCATGCTGCATGACAGTGTATATTTGATGTGACTCCTTAGTACTGTGGGCTTCCATCCTGCAGGCAGGATTTAAAGAGGATTGCAAATAGAGTTGAATGCAACATTTTCTTCAACAGAAAAAATATTCCAATTTTTCTGCATTCTAATGTACAAACTGTATTGAGGAACATGTAGGTCTTTGCTGAAAATGTTTTCGTGCCAGTTTGTATGCAAAAATGCTAATGCTATTTTATGAGATGCATTTTGAGCTTTGAGGTGGTTTGGAGTGGACTGCTATCATGGTTAAAATTACACTGTATGTATTCAGGTTTCATAGGAACCTGATACTATTCCATATCACTGTAGAGGTCTCTGTAAGTTATTGTAACATCGATTCTTAACAGCTGAGGTTGCCGTATGAGCGACTTCTCAGATTCAAATTGATGACTTATTGCATAGCTTTTTCAGTGTTTGAGATGTTTCATATTATTACACAACTTTGAGCTGTTTCCTGTCCCTCCTCTCATGATCAGAAATTAAAAAAAAATGTTACCCTGGCATTCAAATGAATTTTACACCAAGGAAAGGGGCTAAGGAGCAGAATCTATGCTGTTAGGTTATACACACATACAGGATAGATGAATTCAGGTAAATAATGTGGTAGCTGTGATAATCAGTTATTCTTTCTTCAGTGCATGAATTTATCTTATGATTATCTGATTTTCCCTGTTCTTAAAAAAACTCCTAGGCAAGGTGCAAGCTACTGCTGATGAATAAGTCAGCCTTGCGGTGATATCATTCAGCTCTGAGCTAGTATCAGATCCTCATGACTTCTCAGAATACAACAAAATGGCTTTTCAAGCATTTATCCTTTTCCCATATTTCTGTCCTTCATGTGTTGAATTTCTTCTCTTTCCTCACCTTTTCCCTTTCTCTTCTTTCCTTCTATTTTAGAGGTCCAAGAGGTTCCTTCTATTTATCTATCCAAGATCTGTTTATGTTCCCCACAAACAGCAGTCATGAGCAGTGATCATGTATAAATTAGGTGAGGTATGTGAGCATTCAGTAGATGCAGAGTTGATAATCGTGTGAAAGCTATTAGAAGGTGAATTATACTTAAACATCGTTGACCGTTCACTTGCTCACCAATTAGTCTCTGCCAGAGACACCAATATTCTAAGCCTCCCAGCTGCTTCAGGTGGCTGACCTTTAATAAGTATACACCTGTTACAAATAATTTTATTTCTTCTGGCAATTCATGGTACTCTGTCCCCTTCAGTACAAAATATGCAACCACCTACTGCATTTTCAAATGATAGATGAGTGAGAGTTGGCTTTGGTGTCCCATATTCCTGAAAGGTTTTCACTGTGGTAGAGGTTTTGCTTATAGTTCAGAAAGGTCTTAGGTATATGGATTTCAAACATTATCTAATTAGATATCTAATATCAGAAGGATATTAGACTTAAAAACTGTGTCATTTTTATATGTAAATGAACTTTTATGTATAAATGTATAGGGTGCAAAAAACAAAAAACAAAAAAAACCCAACAACTTATTTTGACTGAAAGATCTTCTTTAAAAAACTGGTCCTAAACATAGTTTGCATTTTTAGAAATGCTTACGTAAAATATTAAAAGTTTTTAGTTTTCAGATATTAATGAAAAAAAAAACCTTGATAACAGTAACAGTCTACAAGCAAACATGCTTATTGTATTAGAAAGATAGAAACAGCTTATAAACTAAGGCAAGATAAATGTAATTAAAAGAGCAAAAAGAATTGTGTCCTAATTATTTTATATTTATTATTTCTATTTTATGAATTACTTCAATGCTTGTTTAGTTAATCAAAAAGTGTAAAAGAAATAAATGAACCCAGAAAAACATAGGATTAGGGAGGTTGGACAAAGATAAAAAGTGATAAATGGTTATATGAAAAACTGATGTAACTGTGATTTGGCTGTGAAATTTTTAATTTTATTTGAGACAGTTCATAACATAGAGAGATAATATAACAATACTTATCTAGATATTCACTTATTGAGAGGGTGAAGTTTCCTATCAAAAGGGGCAAGGAGGAACTCCTTTTTGTTTAAAACTCTTGTTATTTCCCATGGCATGAGAATATTTTATTGAAGAGTTTTAAATTTCCCATGCTGTGTTTCCACCAGACTATAAATTGTCTTAGTAGTAACCCTGTCCATGTAAGAGAAGAGAATAGTAAGAAAGGTTGTGACATGCACAGAACTGCTGCTGTTATAGGGGTGACTATTTAATGATATAAGGGAGGCTCAGTTCTCAGGAAGAGGCATTATCTTTTGTAATGTCAGCTGATACAGTCAGAAAAAGCAGCGAACTCCCGTGCACCTATCACCCTGGTGTCTGAGGCTGAAAGCTCACCTACTGCTTCTGACTCTCTCAGGTGCTCAGGTAAAACATTCTGCCTCTCCCTGAAACCTGGGCTGTTGTCACATAATATGGAGACACAGCTGCTACTGCCTTCAGGCTGGGGACTAGATGAGATGGCTTCTTAAGTTCCTTTCTGGCAGAGTCCTCAAACTCTGAGCTCCTTTGAAGGTGAGCTTTCATCACACTTAAACCTGCTAGACCTCCATGGCACCTTCTAAACAGCTAAGCCATGTCTGAAGGAAGTTAAATTTCCTGATTCTGTTGACAAGCACTGTCTCTGTTTTGCCATCAGGAAGAGCTACACATGAATTGCTATGCGATAGCTCTTGTCTACTGTGGATCTGTTATCGCCTGCATACTTGTAAGAGAATCACTTAGACTTAACAGGAACCGTTAATGCACTTGTACACACATATCCGTTAGCTTGATTTTTCTGTTAAAATCCTCTGCTTGGGAGTCAGGTGAAGATTATACATATCATTGTTGGAATTAGTTAAACTTATATGGGATCAGAATTTGATCCCTATGCATGTGTGAGGCTCACAGTTATCAACAGCATTCTGTGAATGTCTGCTTTTGCTGACTGCAATGAGAAAAAACAGATAAGGAACTTTAAGAAACAGACCTTCTCTAATGTAATCTAGTCTGTGTATAATTTGATTTTATTCTGACTCATAGTAAAGGTGATTTTTTTTTTTGAAATCTTTACAGAAGCCAGATCAGCCACCTTTCTATCTTGAAGACTATGTATTTTAACAATTTAATAGCCTGAAAGCTGCAAATGTAAGTCTCTTGATGTGCTTGATGGGAACAATGGGGAAGCAGGAAAAGGAGATGTCCATGGAAGATACCTAGCCTACAGGGCCATGGTCACCAGCTTCTGAAAATCTCTGGCCATTGGGGATACTCTAGCTTTCTAAAGGTTTTGCAGCCTTATTCACGCTCATCAAGACTATTGCGGCATATTTAGGTCCTCAAGTATCTGTTTCAGCAGGATCCCGAAATAACTTATATCCAGGTCTACCCACCTTGATTACAAAGTCTATTAAATAAGCAAAATGAGAACCAAGCAAAGAAAAAACCTTTTCAAGAAAATACCATTTTCTCCCCAGACAAATCTGTTTGCCTACAAGTTTCTCAATCCTCCTACATAGTTTGGCAACAGAATTAAAAGAGTTTGGACTCATTTCTTGCAGTGCTGAGCTGATTTTAATCTTCTTGCCAAGGTGCTCCCTTTGTTATAGGGCTAAACCTTGCCCTCCTTCCCTGTTCCTTCTCTGGTGAGGGTCTGCATCCTCAAAATATTGGCTACATGACTTTTTTAGACACCAAGGGTACATGTATTGCTAAATAAAAGAAAGCCAGGGATCTTGATGTAGTTCATTAACTTTAGAATTAGCTTCTCCGGAGCAGACTGTCTGTCTGGAAACAACGTGGCACCTAGCCTTGGTTCTCCTCTGGGCCCTTGCATGGGGAATGTGTTGCTGCCCATCAGAGCAGAATTTCCATGTATGAAACCCAGGCTGTTGCAGTGTTTGAGGAAGAACAGAGTGGCTGAGGTGACACTGTGCTCTTCTGAGATATTTAATATTGCTGCAAGCAAGATGTCTGGGGAGGAGTTAAACATTAATACGACTGTTCTGCTTCTCATATGGTGAGAATGGTGCCACATAGGCATGGCTGTCTGTTTCCTCTTGCTGGATTTATATGCCTCATAGTTCTTGGAAGGGATTAGTCAAGGCACCAAGACCCTTTCTTGCTGTCTTAAGCACCCTTGTATCCTTCCTACAGGTCATGACCTGTAGCATTCACAGTTGGATCTCCCCTTGACTGCCTAAGACAGATTTCCTCCTCTAGGACTTTCATCGAGCCTTTTAAATAGCCTTTCTATAATCTCTTTCTATATTCCTACTGTATGTGGAATGTTGCAACTACATTTGGCCAATAAATGAGAGACAATAAATGCATAGTATATTCTTTTTACTACCCATCCCCAATCTCTGTCTTTTTCATTGTTGGTAAAACTCTTCACATTTTCTTGTGATGATGAAAAAAGATTAATCAGAAAGTCCACACAATCTGAAAGAGGTTCGTTTTAGTTTTCACTTCCTCTAGATTTTGAATCCTTAGCAAACTACATCTTGGTAAGGATAAGTAGAAAATACGTTACAGCCAAGGACTTTCCAGCCATGTATAGTGATTTCTGATTTCTAAAATTCTTACAGTGAGGTTTGAGGCTTGCTACACCACAATCTTTGACTCCCAATGACCTTTAAGAGAGACTCGCTAAACAGTCATTACAGTTTTTCTGCCAGGACAGATTTTCTTTTGCTTTCTGCTATAATATATAGAAACTGGAATGGAAAAACAAGTCTTGTTTCTTGAAAAATTGCTATCCCTCAACAAGTATTTGTCGTCTCATCTTCTGACTGAGGCAAGTATTGAAGCTGCATTATCCAGCTCCTCTCCTCACCAGTACCTCAATTTTCCTGACCAAGTTTGGTAAGGGCTATAACTGTGGCTATGGTATAGCAAAATGTCTAAGCAGATGGATCTCTGTGCTTGTACAGTGTCCTGGGAGAACACCATGGTTGGTGCCTGAATGTGTTTTAGATAACACTGTTGGTAACAGTAACAGACCTGTCCAGAAATGTGCAATTTGAATCTCTTTGATTTAGGTATTTGATGCATAGATTAATCAGGTCAACTCATTTATGTATGACAAATTCTGGAATTATGCATTGAGATATCATGTTTTTAACAGGCAGTTTGCCTTCTTTTCTCCCAAGAATGGGAGATGATTTCTCAAGGTTCTTGGTGTCTTTCTCTTTTCCACCATCCTTAGCTACTAGAACTGATAATGGCTGAAATGTAGACCTTTATTTTATGTTTATATTGAAAAACACCAAATTTTATAACCCTTTCAAATGAACCAAGGTAACCAATTTTCAACAGAAGAAAGAGTGGCACTCTTGGGCCAAGTCACCAAGGCATCTTGAAGAAAAGGCTCCAGCTGTCATATGACCACTTTGCCCAGTACTTGCTTGCTTCCTAAGATGTGTTAAGTGCTGTAGTATCAGCAATAATTTTTAGAATGATAGTTCAGCAACTTCCTATTTTGTCTGAAAGGAATGGCTCGGTGTAGGAATAAAGATTGGATATTTTTCAAACAAACTGTGATATAAAATATAAAGCTCAAGAATTTATTTTAGCTTTCCTGTTAATGTTGTCAGAGGACCATGAAAAGATGTATTGTGGGGAGGTTTATGTAACGGGTGTCCACTCACTGCTCTCATCTTGAAATGTAGTGTATTCTCTATATGCTTAATAAAGATTTTGCAAAGTCTTCATCTTCAGATAAATAACAAACAAAAATAAAGCATGAAGATGCTTATCCAGTTTGATTGAAGATTGAAGATGGGATTAGAGAATATATTTTAAAGCTAATGTAATAGCATATCATTCTCCCCTGCAACAAGAGTTTCTTACTGAGTTTGGAACTTCAGAGGAACAAGTTTGTTTTATGTGTGGTTTTGTTTGTTTGTTTGTTTGTTTGTTTTGACATTCTCCAGGCCTGGAAACCCCCCTTTTCTCCCCACCAGGAGAAATTCCTTATCCTTTGATAACCTCAAAACTGTCTGACAGTTTGTGGCTAAACTACTTTGCTCTCTATTGTGCTCTGAGAAGACAGAATTTCCTAAGCAACTTTCTCTCCAAAAGCAGTTTTTCTTAGGTAATTTTGTCCACCTCTGCCTGCCTTTCTTGTCTGAAAAACAGCAAGTGGATGTTACTATCCAGCTAGCAGGCGTGAAATCTCTCCAGCTGGTACTGCTGCAGCTGAATAGCCTCTCCCTGCTCTTCTCTCCAGCAGCTCGATAGTCCCCAGTGAGTCCTTACTGATGCTCCTGCTCTTTAATGATTCTGCTCCCTCCTCCAGGTTATAGACAGGGCCACTATTTTGGTGGTTTTGCTCAGAGGCATGGATTTAAGGGCTAAAATATTTTGCAGAATTGGCATGCTTTGCTTTCAAAGTGAATGGTCCAGCTGGTGTCAGAGTGCCATTCACCATCTCCAGGAAAGTACCTCTGCAGTCATTGAACTAAACCACTGCTTTAAATACACACTTCAATTCTTCACCCAAATTCTGTTAGATAATGAGGAAAATATAGCTCCTAGCAGTGAATTCACTTGGTAGCATACCCAGGTTTTCTGTGCTCCTAATGGAGGTTACAGGACAGGCTCAAATTAGATCATTCTTTTTTCTTTGGCATAAATTATTCCATCCACGCTGGAGACCTTGACAAGCCATACCAGGGTCAGAAAGAGGAGAGGTCCAGAGTTCAGATGTGAACGCTCAATTTATATAGATTTGATAATTAATTTACCAGAGCCCAAGCCTTTCAAATATGTTTGCTTCCACTTACATACATATAACATTGCGTTGTCAGCTGCCTGTCGAAATGAGAACTGTGCATTCAATCAACAACAGAGTTAGGCATACACATTTTCAAAAAGTAGATTATAACAAAAAGGTTAATAGACAGAGCCGAAATACCGGAGCTGGCTGCCATATCTTGATGATCTAGACAATTGTGTGTTTTCTTTTTTCCTAATGTCTTGCTGAAACTTTATCAAATGTCTTCCCTAAATGCATAGGAGAATCAGGAGAAAATGTTTCTTAAACGGAATATTAGAATTTATTTCTGCCGTTGAGAAAACAGTGACTTTGACTTGGTCTTTGCAGGCACAATTTATTGATGTGAATTTATTCATTGCTTAGTCTTCTGTTTTTACTGGAATTTTTATAGGCTCTTTCACCATGGTTCTTCTCCCCACCCCCCCCCTTTTTTTTTAAGAGTTTGATTCAGTAAAAAGACAAATTGGTTCTCTGCTGCATGTTTCATACCCCAAACGTTTCAGGATGCTCTGAGACATATGGAAAATATATACTCTGAGATGCTAGGAATATGAAAGTTTGTACACATGATTTAAAATAGGTACTTACAGCTGGAACTTCTAGATCTAAGAGAAGAGATGAAGATGACAAATATGCTGAATAATAAAATGTTTTTCCTTTCAAAATAATAGAGAAGTGACAAGTACTCATGCATCTTATTTCCTTGTGGCAATCTCTCAATGAAGAGCAAAATAAAAATAAATAAATAAATGGGAAATATTCTGAGACCTCTTTTGAGGCATTGTCTTCCAAACTAATGGCAATAAATAACAACAACAACAACAAAAGAGGTAAATGTCAAATTGCACCCCATCACAGAACAGCCATAGTTAATTTAGCTACCAGAAAGAATGCTCTAAATGGACATTTTACTGCCATATGGTGTACTGCAAATTAAACCATGTTTTCCCTTAAGCTTCCTTTAGTTTGGGTATGCTCCAGTACCCAGTCTCTTTCTTGTCTTCGCCATAATAAAAAAAAAGGGTTCTTTTTCTGCTAATGCTTCAAAATGAGGCTGAGGTTTTGGCTGTGCTATGAGCAGCATGAACTGGACGTGCTTGGGTGTTGTGAGCACACTGTCAGCCAAGACCAGTAGCACACAGAGGCTCAGGTTTGCCTGTCACATCAGAAACACCAAGCTCCTATTTTGCAAACAATCCAAGTTTTCGCTTAGTACAAGGAAAATATAGATGCAGGATCTGGTTTACTACTTTGTATGCTCAAATAGCCACCTCTCTTTCACCTAGCCTGACTTTTTCCTTCCAGCATCTTTTCCTTTGAGTTAAAGGAGAGTCCTTCTTTAAAAAATGCAGCCTCCTTTTCTAGTTTGGTCCACTGGGGGATCTTGATAGCTTGACTGATGATCCTTGTCTTGTAATCAGTTTTTTTTTTTTTTAAATCTTCCTGGCTTCACTTTTTTTTTTTTTTTTTCCTGACCATCTTCTTTCATGGTATTTTCATTTAAACAGGAGATTTTCAAGATTCAAGAATCTCTATTAGTTAGTGATGCCACCACTGCCTTAGGTTTCATATGAAAATGGAAGTAAAAATATAGTAGATATATCAGGTTATTCTTACAATTAAAATATAAGCTGTAGTTTTACAAAGATATAAAGAGAGAGTTCATAAAATCAGACTAGGATTCACACCTTCATAATACAGTGTTCATATGGCCACACAGTAATTATATTTTATGAACTCCACCACATCAAACTGTGAACATGTCTTACCTTTCTGCAGATTCTATTACCACCCGCAGTTTTTCAAACAGAGAAACCTAATAAATTATCAGCATAGGGATTCAGGCAATAATAGAAAGAGAGTGACTATGGAATCCATGTCTTTCATTACAACAGTACAAAAATTTAGTAAAATAGTTTCACCACTAACCTACAGCAGAGCTGGGAATTTCCAAGAGTCAGCCACTGTGCAAGATGTGGTTAGTGAGGATGTTGACCAGTCCAATGACAGCTGAAATCAATGGGATTTCTGTCTCTGGATGTGCTTGAACTCATCTAGGGCTGTCTACTGCCTCAGCCACCATAAAGTACAGCAGTCTTGCCCTGTCTTCTTAAATGCTGTACGAGAATGAGATGTAAGCTCCAAAATTACCTAGACTGTCACTGAAAGTATTATTCTTTTTTCCAGTGACCTTTTTCAGCTGTAAGTAATAATGACTTTTATCTCTTATCTTTATTTGTTTGTTTGTATGTTTTTCCAATCTGAGACCTCAGATTGCTTTTACTAGAGGCAATCCATCCCTTAGGATGGACAGATACAGCAACTATGTGCTTTGGAAGGACTGACTTTGCCTCTAATTGTAATCAATCCCACTAATTCAAAAAAATGTATTTTCTTGCCAGAAGATGTGTTACTGAAGGCAGAATAACAGCAGATTATAGTTAGATGGACTGAGGCAAAATCCAGTGCTAGGCAAAATGGCAGATTAATGCCTGAATCAGATGTTTTAATCTTCTTTCATTCTACATATGTGTATGCACACATACATACACACATATGTAAACTTTTTACATCAAACACTCAAAAAATAAACAGAGTGACAAAGATTTGAATTTACTGTCAATGGTGGCTCATAATTTTATCCTAAAACATTAGTTATTTGGATCTGCAGTTTTATTTAAATGTACCTTTTTTTTTTTTTT
>VXAA01004452.1:683709-727490 GCA_013399115.1 Anseranas semipalmata
TGGACTCTCATTTTTTTTTAAATTTCTCTTTTTTTTTTTTTTTTTTTTTTTTTTTAGAGAACATGAAGGTTTAGGTGATTGTATGAAGACAAAATACAAACTAGCAAAACCAAGGTGACTTAGAAAATATATTAGTTATTCTATTGTTTGAGAGAAAAGAAAAGAAAAGAAAAGAAAAGAAAAGAGAAGAGAAGAGAAGAGAAGAGAAGAGAAGAGAAGAGAAGAGAAGAGAAGAAAAGAAAAGAAAAGAAAAGAAAAGAAAAGAAAAGAAAAGAAAAGAAAAGAAAAGAAAAGAAAAGAAAAGAAAAGAAAAGAAAAGAAAAGAAAAGAAAAGAAAAGAAAAGAAAAGAAAAGAAAAGAAAAGAAAAGAAAAGAAAAGAANGAAAGGAAAGGAAAGGAAAGGAAAGGAAAGGAAAGGAAAGGAAAGGAAAGGAAAGGAAAGGAAAGGAAAGGAAAGGAATACACAAGAAGTTATAAATACACTTTTCCTGCTGCAGGCTTCTTCATGTTTTTATGTCTTTGCTATGGATAGTTAGATGTAATTATTTTTTTGTTTTGTTTTGTTTTGTTATAAATTATTTTACAGTCTGCTGAAAAGAAGTCACAGACGGTGCAGGAATGCTATGCCATTATCAGTATACAACAATAAATATTTTTCCTTGTGACATGATCCCTTGCATTCTGACTTTAGGATCTCAGATACAAAGGGCCAAAACTGGCCTCTGCCAGGGTTTTTTAAAGGCTCTTACTCCATTGACTGTATCAACAGCTTTGGTACTTCTGTTGTGATGTTTAAACGGTGCTCCAAAACATAAATGGAAGTTGGATAGTCTGGATTCCTGCTACCTGTTTTCTTTTCATAGCATTCATCCAGCTTTTTTTTTTTTTTATGTTGCTGGTGGAAGACACGATCACAACAGGTACAGATATCCCCAAACTAGCATTGACCTGTATTTGACAAAAGGCTGCAGAAGCACAGGTTTCAGTGCTGGCTTGAGAAGTCCAACCACAATCCTATTACCGTAATTTAGCGCTATCAGCACCTGAGCAAGTTAGCACATTCAGCTATGTTTCTGCCTGTGTCATACAGATGTGTCCAGGAACAGTGCAGCATACAAATGCTTAGACTCTCCTTGATAACACCCATTATTGGCTGAATGAATTGCCAACTTCCTATTTGTGCAGTTGGTTCTCATTAGCCATCATAGGAACACGCAGATCTCTCTATTCTGTCTTGACAATCTCTCTGGCTCCTATGTGGAAATTTTCATGCTGTTCTCAGCAAATATCAGTGCATTAACTTCCCAGTCTCTTCAAATGAAAGAGGAGAACTTCAGCATATACATGACAAAAGACAAGATGATGGGACTGTAAAACTATTGAGATTTTTAAAATTCATTCTCTTCCCTCATTCCTTCTCTCCATCCTTTTATGTCTCCTCTAAAAACACATCTTCAGAATTACATACACCTTGGTGTCTTTGTTAGTTGCAAGAGGAGAATCATGTATTCCACATTGTCTCTCCACCTTGTCCAGATTCCTGTGTACCCTGCTTTAGGGACTTCAAAAGTCATAAAACAATTATTATCAGCCCATACCTCCTCTTCACAGATACTGTGTCAGGAATGGGAAAGTTTTTGTATCCATCATTCCACCTGACCTTCAGTTGGAGCAGAGGTCCTTTGAAATCATTTATACGGAAGGGAAAATGTTTTGCTTAGATGTGCATTATGTGGTTTAAGCCTAGCAATTACACAAACATTGTACAGTTGTTATGATTTGTGTAGTTGCTATGGACTGAATAATTCTATTTCTCCTACTCTAAGGTAACTTGTATTATAGGTCAGTGTTAAATCTGTCATTGTTGTGACTTCTTGGCATGGAAAGAATCAAGACCATTTCTGTAGATGAAGATCTTGGTCAGTATTAGCCTGTCCTTCAATATCTATCTGGATAGTATGCAATTGCAACATCAGTGTGAGTTCTGATGCAGTTGCTGTTCATATCTTGCAAGATTGAGTAAAGTTAGATGGCTGTTACCTAAAGGATATGATCAGATTATGATCTCCATCATTTGGCCTGGGGTGGCACCATGATGTCTTCAGAGTTTCAGCTTCATAATGGTAATTCTTGAACTCAATGTAGTATAATAGGGACCTGGCCTCTTGATGTTGACTTTGATGCTGTTGTGGTAATAAAAATGCCAATACTCAACAGTTTAAGTGTTTTTCTGTATCAACACACAGCATTATCTGTAGTGGACAACAACCTCTCCTTTGTCTTTTCAGAATACAAGGATCTGCCTCCTGCTGAAGTCTTGGTTAATTTATGGGTTTTGTTACTCCTGGTCTTTCTTTTGGCATCAAGAGATGCTGGAAATATAGGAGGTATAATGCAGGTAGTCCTCACAATTGTCTGCAGTTCCAGAGTAGATCTACTTTACAGCTCCTTTGTGCAGTATGTGCCGAGGTAGAACATAGAAGCTGTTATACCAAAAACCTATAAAAAGAATATGAATACATATATGGGTGGAGAGGGTAAGGATAGTTATATACATTGCATTTCTGTTTCATATTTAGGGAAATTTGCCCTTCAAAAAGTCTTTGACTTAGAAATTTCTGATTTCTTCCCTTCTTTCCTTTAAAAAATATATATATATTAAAAAAAGAAAAAAAAGAAAAAAAAGAAAAAAAAATAATGGCTCCATGTCCAGATGCAAATCAGTGACAAGTGGTGACCCTCAGGGCTCTGTATTGGGACTGGTGCTGTTTAATATCTTTATCAATGACATAGTTAGTGGGATTGTGTGCACCCTCAGCAAGTTTGCAGATGACTCCAAGCTGAGTGATGCAGTTGATACAATAGAAGGAAGCGATGCCATCCAAAGGGACCTGGACAAGCTTGAGAAGTGGGTCTATGTGAACCTAATGACGTTCAACAAGTCCAAGTGCAGGGTGCTGCACCTGGGTTGGGGCAACCCCCAGTATCAGTATAGACTGAGGGATGAATGGATGGAGAGCAGCCATGTGGAGAAGGACTTGGGGGTACTGGTGAAAAACTCAGTATGAGCTGGCAGTGTGTGCTTGCAGCCAAAAGCCAACCGTATCCTGGCAGCATCAAAAGAAATGGGACCAGCAGGTTGAGGGAGGTGATTCTTCCTCTCTGCTCTGCCCTTGTGAGACCCCACCTGGAGCACTACATTCAGCTCTGGGGCCCCCAGCACAAGATTTGGACCTGGTAGAGTGGGTCCATAGGAGGACCACAAGGATGATCAGAGGGCTGGAGCATCTCTTCTATGAAGACAGGCTGAGAGAGCTGGGGATGTTCAGCCTAGAGAAGGCAAGGCTCCAGGGACACCTCGTTGCAGCCTTTCAGTACTTAAAGGGGTCTTATAAAAAGGATGGAGAGGGACTTTTTACATGGGCAGATAATGATAGGACAAGGCAGAATGGTTTTAACTAAAAGAGGGTAGATTTAGATTAGGTGTTAGGAGGAAATTCTTTACTCAGAGGATGGTGAGGCACTGGAGCAGGTTGCCCAGAGAAGCTGTGGATGCCCCATCCCTGGAGGTGTTCAAGGCCAGGTTGGATGGGGCTTTGGGCAACCTAGTGTAATGGAAGGTGTCCCTGCCCATGGCAGGGGGTTTGGAACTAGAAGATCTTTAAGATCCCTTCCAACCCAAACCATTTTTTGATTCTGTGAAAATTTCAGTGTAATAAGCAGCTTTTTATTTTTTTCTGTACTCTCAAGACATTGATTTTTAGACAAGAATAATGTGATGTCTTGAGCATTTTTGATAAAGTAGCATTAGGTGTCTGAACTACGTATAGAGGACATGTACTGAAGTTTTATGATATACATGTTTTTTATTCCTTTACATATCTGACTCAAAAGAGGGTGATTACAGAGGAATCTGGGGGCTGTGTTGCTCTCTGTCATTTCAAGTAACAAAAATTCTAGTCCTCAACCCCCAAGGTAAAAGGAAAATTTAACTCTTGTGTTTGATTTGCCTGGGCACCTTAGAAAAATATGTCATTAATGTTGATGGAATATTTTGTGATGCCAGTTCACATTCAGAAATAGTCTGGTGTATTTTTGACTCCTTGACTGAGCATCTGGGCTGGGTGATGAACAGTCTCTTGTGGCAGAACATATTTGGGCAGATTTTAAGCTGCATAATCAAGAGTAAGTATCCAATTAGTGTTCATTGTTCTCTGAGAAGATTGATAGAGTTCACTGACCTGAATGCCCATTTTATAATTACGAAGATGTTAAAATGACTGGCCTCCAGAAAAAGTCCTGACAGGTTCTTGGTAACCTATCAGGGTTTGGAAAAGGATTGAGCATGAACTGTTTTATCTCCAAGTTTATTTGCAGTACACCTCTGGGAAGGACAGCTGTGAGCACTGAGTGCAACCTTATTTTAGCATTTCAGAATCTTTTAAAAGCAGAAGATATGTAAGAGTCAGCAAGAATTTCTCTTTAACCTTTATTTCCAAACAGAAAACCCTTTCTTTCATGGCCTTTTTGAATCTTGAATACTCCTTTTATCTTTTCTGATGGCACTATGCGTCACTGTATCACAATAGGTAGCAACCTCCTATTATTGCCTTAGCTTCTGTAACCTGACTGTCTGCTGCATGTCTCTCCCATGTTATTGCAAATGAGAAAGCCAGACTTGTTTTGGCATCTGTGTTAAAGTGAAGAGTGTATAACAGTATTACATCTGGCAATTCATATGGATGCCTTATTTGATCACATCAATCATTGGCTTTGTGGCTGAGGCTTTTTAATGATAGTACCAAGGACATTAAAGGAATCTGACTGAAACAGAAAGGGTTGGACCCAAAAGAAGGATGTCAAAATCTAAATGTGTCTCAAGAAGAATTCAGAAGCCAGGTCATAGTATTAGCTTAGAGTATGTCAAGCTCTGCTCATAGTATTAGCTTAGAGTATGAAACTGGTCACGGGGAAGAGAAGAAGGAAACTGAAGCAATCTGATATAGGACAGACAACGAGACTGTGTTGGGAAAGTGACAGGACATGCCAAGAAGTCTTGGAAGAAAAAGGCAGTTGGTGGGAGAGCGTAAGGAGACTGGAAGAGAACACTCTGCAGAGAGGGTCACCAGGTGAAGTGCTCAGGCAGGAAGCAGCAAAGGGCAGTTCAGATCCTTGGTTAGCCAAATCTTCCACCTCTCAGGAAAGGGCCCAGTACTGCTCGGTAGGCATTTTTCAGTAAAAAGCAGAGAAACTTCTCTGCTTTCCCCGTCATACCTCCATGTAAAGCTAGCTCACTGCCATATGAGCAGAAACTACCATGGTCCCTGTCTCAGTCGAGAAATGTTCATCTAATATTATTGAAATGAGTTATTAGAGCAGGAACTAGCATTTGTGTACTCAAGTGTGTGTTGTAGTTACAAAATACACCGTCTTTCTCTGTGACGAGTGAATCTTGAGTTCTTTGAGATATTGTGGTGATTGTCATCAGCTTTGTCATTGCCTGTGTTTGACTTTGTCAGATTTGCCTAACCCTCTTAATGCAACCCCTGGAAAGCTCTAGAGTGTTTTGCCTTGAGTCTTTGAGTCTTTGACAGTTGTTAAATGCAAATATTTTAAGCAAAGGATTCTTTCCAGTGTGTTTGTGCAGTGTCTGTTTCTAGACTACCTTTGCCTTCGTCCCTGCTCTGGATCTCTGGATATGAGACTTTGTATCACTGAACTTTTCCATAACATCTAAGTGATTCCTCTTTTTTTTTTTTTTTTAACTACCTTGTGCACCTGAAGGCACAAGCAGCACAAGAGACTATATTTGGGTGGGGTGTATGTGTGTATGGTGCAGGACATTTTGCTCCTTTCATCATCCTGGTTAGTGACTAATTACAATCATTGTGTCTTCCATGCAGAGGAAATTCCTGGGGGAAAGGTAGAGCATCCAGTTCTCATCTCAATGTGTCATGATATGTCACCCAATCTGACCAGAGAATGTGGAAGCTCCTGGGTTCCTCACCTGGGTGTAGCCATACAGCATCTGTATTTTTTCTCTGTTTCTAGTTTTTAGGTGACATTGTCTGATATGAGATAGCGTAACTGTTGTAGGTGAGAAAATGAATTGAATCGTGAATGCCATGAGGCAGCAGATCGTAGGATGCATACATGTGCGAGGGTGGATGTTCGAAGCTGAACTTTTGAACTGTCAAACAGAAGTCTACTACATGCTACCTGCAACCAGTACAGGTCGCTTATAAAGTCTGATAACACTTGGACTAAACAAGTGTCACCTCGGTCCTCCAATTAAGAGAGCCATGACACAGAAACAGCAATGAGGAGGCTGATTGCATGCTGTGCTTCTGCACATAGACAATTTAGATTGGGAAAACTGGGGGCTTGAGATGCTGGAAGGGAGAGCTAATGCCAATAAGAAGGGTTTCTGAAAAGACGAAACAGTCTCAAAAGGAAGAAGGGAGCTTAGAAGAAAAGTGAACATCTTGGCTAGAAGAAAGATCCTGCAAGTGATCCTGGAGACTAAAGATCTCACCGAAGAGCTGTGTGGAGATGAATGACAGGGGACATCTGGGGACCCTGGTCCATAAAAACCAAGACTGGTCACAGCAAACAGCGACACAGCTGGAACTCACCTGACTTGCTGCCTGACTGTCCTGGGCCAGCAGCGACATTCCTGCTGGGAAGGGATGGCAAGAACTCATGACCAGAGCACTGGGGCAGCGAGGGAGTGGGTACCTGAGATAATCAAATAGGCTAAAATTCTCATCTCACTGGTTCTTAAATAATCCCCGGTATGCAGACCCAGTGTGCGTTATCATTCATTGTCTCATGTGTGACACTGACTCATGGATCCCAGGGCTGCTGGGGTCCCAGTGACTTGGGCAGCCTTACAGCTGTGCAAATCTACCTTCACTTAGGGAACAGGAATTTCTGAAGGATTTTTGACACCATCCATTTTCCCTCCATGATGTCTTAGCAAAGCCTACAGATATTTCAGGCCAGGAACTCATATCAAGTTAGCATTTTCTACTAAAACTGGGTCTTTGGAAGGGCTTATAATTATCTAACTGAATGATGCGACCTGAACTTTTGTAAGACAGATGGTTTTAAATATAAAAATACCCTGCCTGTAGATACATAATATATTTTTGACTTATTTCTCCTCTCTTCTCCTCTCCTCTCCTCTGCATAGTGAGTGACAAGTATTTAAGGTCTCCAGATTCCTCAGTACAACTACAGCATGGTATTTTCATATTCTTCACCTGTTTTTCCTTCCTTCTTATTTTAATGCCCTAACTTTCTATGTCTTGTGTTTTTCTCTATTCTTTTTCACCGTTGTACTGTATGCTTAGATCTTCAGTATATTTCCTTTTTCTTAATTGCTCAAAGGGCTTTCATGAATGCAAGTTCGTTGCTGTAGAAGCATCTGTGGAATGTTTCCAATGTTCACGTGCACTTTATCACAAGGAGTTATAAGCAGCAAAATTCAGTGTACCATTAAAGGAAGAAAGACCTTTATTTTCTTTAGTTAAGGAAAACAACAAATTTGGCTTAGATATAACAATCTCATTAGTACTATGTAGGTCATTCCATTGTATTTGTGGTTTACATTTCTTGACTGAGATGAATCTGGTAGAGGTCACAGAACCAGTTAAACCACTGGATGTGACTCATAGGAGGGTATTGGTACTGAGCGGTGTTTTTGTATCAAAATGAGAACAGAAATAGGCCATATGGGACACAGCTAGTAATATCACTGGAGGTACTTCTGGCACAGGAAGTGTACATGTGCTAGAATTAGGTCATGATCCTCATCCAGCTTCTCGCACAAAATTGTCTGACCCTGGCACTTGCCCCAGTGCACCTGAGGGAGAGCTACCTGGCCCAGCATCTGTCATCAGTTTTGAATCTTAAAATGGAGATTTATGGTAGTCTGAGGAAAAATCGGTGCTTCAAGCAGATCTGCCATGGGCTGCATTACCCTCCCTGAGGGCATCTGTGATTCTTGACAGGCTCTTGGTTGCTAGTAAGGAAAACAGAAAGCAGGAAAGGTTTTGTTTAAAGGAAAAAAATCTTCTTACAGGGTTACCTGAAGCAGAACATTATGAGACGATACGGCCCTATAAAGACTCAGGATTCTCAGGCTAGATACCCCAGCTCTGATGGGCACATGCTTTGGGGATTTTTGCACTTTTTTCTTCAGCATAGACCACAGAACTTGAGATGAAATCATCTGGTTATTTCTAGCTGACTGGTTCCTTGCCATTGCAAGAGTCTTAGACATTGTCTACATGTCAAACTCTCCGTTTCCCCACATATAACTAGTGACTGCTCAGCCTCTTTGTAGGTTGATTTTGCTTGTCTTTACTGGTAAATAAAATAAGGCAGGAGCCAACCTCTAGACCTGAAACTGCCTTGTGCAGCTTTCCTCGCATCCCTGTGACGATGCTCTTCTTTTCTAAAACAAGGGTACACAGACCTAGATAAAACCTTGTCAGAAACAGCAGCAACAATTTAATTCTCTGATTGAAAGTTTGCCAATGCCTGGACATGTATATTGGTGCCTAACAGGTAAGTGGTAATCTAACCATGGTCTCTGGGCCTTTTCTAGGTGTCAATTAGCCACTTTATGTGTAAAATCTGCCCGATGAGCTGCGTATGTCCCACATTAAGGGTATAGAGGATGCCAGTGCAGTCCTAATAAATGGACAAATGGGCAGAGCCCAAGCTGTACTGATCCAAAGGTGCAACACAGGGCATGGGATGTCCTGCTTGATGTCGTGCATCCTCTGCCAGTATGCTGGATTGGGATTTGAAAATTAGACTCTGGGATTTCCATGATTGATAAAATTTAGACTGATGGAAGAGGCAAATGTTGCAAGTTCCTGTTGTATTCCTGTGCAGAGGTATCTCCCCGTGTTCTGTTACTAATGGTCTAATCTAGAATTAAGCAGATTTCAATGTTTTAACTGTACAAAACTTGATATATGTACTATAAATATTTCAACATTTTTTTTTTGTTGTTGTTCCTGCAGTGTAATGTGGCATTTATCCTATTTATTGCCCAAATGATCCTGTGTCTTGCTCTAAAACTTCTCTATAATATTAAGTCCTTGTGGGCCTAATGTGAATGATGCAGGTGAAGAAGCAGTCTTTTTTTTTTTTTTTTTTTCCCCTCACAAAAGGAAGCTTCTGTGCAGGAAAAAAGCACAATGATTTGGGATTTTAGTTTTACATACCACTGTAATGTTAGATAGATATCAATGAACGGATAACAAAGCGATATATTACACCCTTTGAAGATGATTAAATGAACGTTTTCTCTGACTGATGAACAGCTTAATGCTAGAAATAACTTAGGAGGCTCTTTTATGTCAGCCTGCTGTAGAGAGAGTGTGGCAGTGTTTTAAGTAGTGCAGTATGTTCTGCGAGTTTGGTGCAGTGCAGCAAGCTTGTATAATATTAGCATCATCTTGATGTTACATTTGGATCTTAACTTCGAGAAATGGAAAGCATCCAGTGTTTTGCCTTTCTTTTCTGTCTCTCTTCCCCTTGTCTTCTTCATTTTTTTTTTTTTTAATCAAATTATAGCTTAACAAATGAGTTCCAGTATAACGTTGCTACCAGCAAGCCCACCATTTGCTGGAGTTTGATTTTTGTCTAGACAGCTATAGACTCTTAAGGAAACTTTTGGCTAACTCTGGCAAGCCATGGCTCCCAGACTTTTTTTTTTAATCCCATCTAGGTAGGAAATAAACAACAGAGGTGCTGCTATGTATTTCTTGGTTTGACTTTGGTCTTAAAAATCAGTTTTAGAGTCAGGTTCATTCATTGTTAAATATTAACTAAAACCCCAGAGCTGGTGTTTGTAGCAAGACTAATATTTTATATTTCCCTTTCTCTGAAATCATCAGAAACATACATGCAACACATCTTCCTTTCGCTACCAGGTTTACTATTTTCTCACTCACATTTTTTTCCACGTACTAGAACTTCACAACCAGTTTCTTGAGTTCCAGAACTGTAGGGTTCTTTTACAAGAGCAGGAGTCATGAGCTGTTGTCTTTAAGACCCTTTCTGCAGTGAAGGTGTGTTTTTGCAGGCCTTTTTCTGTAGATCTGCTTAGTCTCATAGTAATCTTTTCTGCTTACTCATAAAGGGGCAATCTAATTTAGAAGCCTGCTTCTCCTGAAAGATAATTTTTTTATCTGTCAATTTTAACTTCATTTTTTGGAATGAAGTCGTCTTTTTCACAACTGAGGACTAAAAATGATGAACGATATTTATCCAGGCAGAATAATGCTCTCTCTCTCTCTCTCTCTCTCTCTCTCTCTCTCTCTCTCTCTCTCTCTCTCTCTCTCTCTCTCTCTCTCTCTCTCTCTCTCTCTCTCTCTCTCTCTCTCTCTCTCTCTCTCTCTCTCTCTCTCTCTCTCTCTCTCTCTCTCTCTCTCTCTCTTCCTTCCTTCTTCTTTCTTTCTTTCTTTCTTTCTCTCTTTCTTTCTCTCTCTCTTTCTTTGACAGCCAGCAATTACCTTTCTCATCTTGCTCAGCTTGTTGCCATGATCATTAATTAAACTGCATCTTTTAAATGTAAATATGCTTCAACAAACCAAAATTGTTTTATGGCCATAACACACATGGGTGTTGTTGCTAGGCTGTTCATGCACTCTTTGAGTATTCTGCAACCTTAAGGAAGGATAAAAGCAATTCAGTAATTAATAATTTCATAAAAATATTGATTAGCAATCATAAGTTTCAGATGCTTTCAGAAAGAAAATTTTAGTGATTTTTTTTTTTCAGTGTGTCTTTCCCATAATATTTCCTGGTGGTAAAAACATGACAGGAAAAAGAATAACAGCCCAGGAAGGTTCTTTCTGGTACTTTGAATATATTGTTGTATGTTACTTTTATATATGTTGTTACATATTTTCAATTATTCTGTCAGCCTTCTCTCTCCTTTTTCTTCTCAGTTTTTTGGGCAGATTTCAAATCCTGATCTTCTTTCAGCTTCCTGGACCTAACTACTACCTGCAGAAGAAGCAGTTTCTGATTCAGCTCTATGCTACATAGTTTCTGCTAAGGAAAAAAGTTCTTAAATGAGGTTTATAAATTAGCTTTCCAACAGAACGAGCCTTGGTGTTGGATGCTGAACCAAAATCTGATGCAAAGATGTCTGGGCTAAGGCACAAAGGAGATTTAAAGCTGATTACTTCTTCTGAACTCATTCTACTCTCTCACACACATACATGCACAATTTCTCTTCTCTGCCTCCTAGTACATTTGCCATCCCCCTTGTTCCTTACGTTTTATTTTTCTCCTTTAATAAATGTCAGAAAACTGGAACTAGAGACCAGTTTCATTCATGTTGTGTTCATTGTAAATGGAAGCTCTGTCTGCCCTGTACAGGGAGTCTAGGGTAGTGTTTCATGAAGGGCATAGCATGCAGTGGTAAGGAAGAAAACAATACATTGAAATTTTGTTCAAACCTCTACTCCCTATTTTTGATAGCTTCTTATTTTTGAAGTTTTCCTTTAAAACATTTTTTCTTCTTTTTTTCTTTTTTTTTCTTTTTTTTTTTTTTTTATCTTTTTCTTTTTTCCTTTTTTCTTTCTTTTTTCTTTTTTTTTCCTTTTTTTCCTTTTTTTTTTTTTTTTTTTTTTTTAAAGAGGCCTTATTCTCCTAGTATTTTTAACACTGAGTGTAAAGGATGATGAATTTAAGGACAGCCGCTGCCCAGATGGCCTTTCAGTTCTGTTAACAAAGACACTTTTTTCTCAACACTGCATGTTCTCCACAGGATGAAAGCTGCAATCTTTCTTTAGCTACGATGATGCAAAATCCAAGTGAACATAATGTTTTTTATGCGTCTCAAATACAATAACAGCTCAAAGGATAGATTAGGGTGGAGCCTGGAAGTCCTAATATGTTTTTAAAAATACCAGAGCACAAAAATACAGAACAATTTTGTGCTGAAAAAAAAAAAAAGGGGATGCAGGAAAGAAATAGCATCTGTTTCATATTCAGAAAAATTTAAAATATTAGCAGCAAGAGATACAAAGCCATGGAAATAGCTGGTGACCATTATTTTGTCTTATTCCTCAGAATGCCACTTTTGAGGGTATTTTGCTTGTTTGTTTAATGGGGAAGATCTAGCTGATGTAGTTACAAACCCAGAAAGTGCGAGCTAAGTGCAAGTTACATCATGCTGCAGTTCGGAAATATGAAGTTTAGAGATTACATTAAAAAGTTGTAAAAATTCCATCAGATCGCTTGCTAATTAATTGTAATTTCCAGAGGTTGCATTCTTTTCTTTCTCAACCTCTGCACTTCTCAGTAATATCATTAATTTCTTCTTTTCTCCTAAAGCTCTCTTAAGAAATATTAATGTTCTTTGAAGGAAAAACATTTTATCCATGTTACGTAAATGAATTAACCCTAGAAGGCTTCTGCTGTACTATCTGCCATATTCCCTTTTACCTTTGGGAGCTTTTAAGGTTTAAATGTATTTTTGCCTGCTGCCCTTTTTCGTGTCTCTCTCTTTTTTTGTGGTGCACAGAAAAGACTCAACAGTCTGTGGTAGCTAGATCATGCCAGGGTGAGATGATTTTATTTATTGTTAAGAATAAAATCTTTGATATGATCTAATAAATCCAGACATGATAGAAAACCTAGATATCTGCATGGCCTTATTATCATTACCCTCCTCTATGCCCTCCTCTTCATCAAACTCACTGGTAGCATTTTGTTGAAAATAAGGCTTTAGGTCTCTGAACTAATTTGAGAATTTGTCTTTGCTTTTGTCCAATGTTAAGAAAAATATGCTTAGAGGTTTGGGGACTTTGGTTGACCACTATTCCCATATTTTATGACATCCACTCTTCGATTTCTTTGTGAGAGGAAAAAAACTCTAATTATAAGGGACACAGGTTTTCTCATTCATTTGTCCTATTTGTCCCATGGAAGGCACAATCTATCAAACCTTTGCAGAACAACCCAAAGCAATGTAAGTGTTGATTAAACCTCCTTTCCAGGGTAAAATGAAGCTTGAAAACAATGTTTTTGATGAAAACCAGCTACCAAGCTTTAAGGCAGAGACGCTGTCTTCCTGTGTTTTCCCAAGGCTGAATTATATACCTGAAATAAGAATCACAGATGTGGCTTTGCACATGAAACTTTCATTTATTATGCTGCTGGGGTGATGGAGAGCAAAGAACTAAACTCCTGGAGAGGGTCAGTAGTGACTGTGAAAACTGTAAATCTGTACCCCATTATCCATATGTGTTTTATTGAAAAGGTGCAGTGAGTACTTTGCTCTGAAATGTGATAGGGCTGTGAAACAACAGGACGAGACAAATCCTTCTGGCAAAATCTGGATGTTTTTTCCCTCACCAGTGGTCAGGAAATTTTCATCCCATCTCAGCAGGCCATGCACAGGAATATAGGTATATAATTTATGCTCTGGTGCTGATTTTTTTCTGTGTCACTAAGGAGATGGTAGTTAAAAAGGTGCCAAAATGGTAAACAAAATGGGTCCCCCAAAGAGTGGACTGAATGTGAGTTTTTGAAGAGAACAGAGATGGAAGAATCCTTCTAAACAATTCTCTCACTTCCAAAACTAGGACTACAGTTTGGAGGCTGGATGACCTAACAAAAAAGAGACTGTAAACTGTGAAGTGTGTGTGGGCCCCAAATTGGACTTCTGCTTTTTTTTTTTTTCAATTGGCCAAATGTTCTTTCTCTTCTCCAGATCACCCTGCCATTTGAAATTGAGCTGAGCATATCTGAGTTGGAGTAAATACAAAATTAGGTATTTCACAGTTAGATCTATTCAGTAATTTAATAACATCTTAAAAAAAAAAAAACCACTAATTTTCTTATTTAAAATTATTGGTAAATGTCTTAAATACGAAATGATAAATACATTAAAAAACTCCAGAGTAACTGTAGGCAGATTACATAGCTCAATACCACCCCTATAGCGTACAGAGTCTCAAGTCTATTGGACATAAGGGATGGAAGAAAAAACATCTAAGATGATTTGTCTATATTTTGATATTATTTATGTTATATTATTATATTATATTATTATTATATTATTTTTAGTCTCTCTGTTCATATTCATATTCAGTGCTACCATGGTGGTTACATCCATGGTAGTTACATTTACATGGTTACATCCATGGTGGTTACATTTGACTCATCATTGATGAGTCAAAAGTACAGAAGAAGAGGCTTTACATTCTCAAAGATGAGTAGGAAAGCAGTTTTCATGCAGCTGCAGAGATAGCAGTAATTGTCGTAAGGCTTACTGGAGTTTGTGCAGAAGAAATTTCTCAGTCATTTAGAAATGACTGTCAGATGTAGGACAGCATGCACATCAAGCAGATCACAAATACAACCATGGCATAGCTCAAGAACAGAATTCTTGAATTTTTTTCAGTACTAAAATTGTGGAATAAGAATATAAAGTTAAGTGATGAGGGGGATTCTGGAGAAAATATGTTGTCTTACTACATATTATGCCTAATCATTCATATAGATCACTTAATTGTGGTGGAAAATTAAGTGTTGCAGTTTTCCACGCAGTAAGACAGAAACTTTACACATAGTCAATCATGTACCAGCTCTTCTCAAAATTAATGAATTCTTTGAAAGGATATATTTTTCTCTGTTGCCATTGATGCCTCAAACCAAGGAAATAACAAAATGTTTCCAAATTAATTGTTTGTTATCATATAACCTTAGTGAAAATAATCCATTATTTCTGTGGTTATTATTTAAGAGCTGAAAAGACAATATATTAGGAATATTTAAAGATATAAGAAGGCATCTTGTATCAACTGATGCATACAAGTCAACTGATTTCAGTTTTGACAGGATATATTAATCTACAGCTGAATAGTACTACCCTATATGTCATCTTGCCTAGAGATAAATTAAATTTAGGAGGAGTACATGTTTCGTGGTATTTACCAGATCTTGTGCTGCAGTGTTCAATAAAGCACAGAAAGCCACATAGTGCAAATTTTTACTTCCTTCTTGTTATCAGTCCCCAAGGGTTCAGAACTGCTTATGTACCATGAAATTTCCCCTCACCTCTGACACTGTATCTACAGCCTGCAATTGAAAGTACATACAAATATTTTCCAAGTGGTCTAAGTTGCCTTCTACTTTGTATGAAAATAGCAATTTTAAAGTCCTCTTAGGGATGACAAAGATGAAGAGATGCTGTCAGTAGCTTAATACTAATTTCTGTTTCTGTCACAGTATGTTTAAAGTTTTTATGAAGCAGTTTGAAAGCTAGAAAAAAATGATTTTTATACCTGGGTAAAGTTTATGACATAATATAGTCACATGAACAGTGAATTATAGCAAGCTATTCCTGAAAACAATTCTGATAAATAAAACTTTTCTGGAGAAACATAATTACAAAGCAGAAAGACATTCAGGAGCTTTATTTCTACAGTGTATTAGCATTTAAATGCCTATCTTTATACTTTAATTTTAACAAATGAATTTACCTTAACCTGATTTAGCCATTTGCTCTTTGCTCTCAATTTCTTAGCCATTTTGGAATTATGGTGATCGGTCCTACCTTGAACACAGTAGTGGAAAGACCACGTTGTCCAGAGATGTGGACAGATTGCAGAACCTGCTGTGTATTGATTCTGTTAAGCCTGAGCTTCCAATTAAAATAAAGTCCAGGTTCTGATATCCAGAGACCTGTGAATGAAGAAAGATGTATTCAAATGTATTAAAACTGATAAGTGCTATTTTAAATTTAAATTGGATTTAAATTGGATTTGTTAATAATTGAACAATACATTTGGAGGCAGTACAAGTGTACGTTTCAGGAAAAGTACATGTTATATGGTATTTCTTGAAAAGATACTGTTTCATTTCATTGTCTTTTTTTCCATCCAAGAAATATTATGCCTCAAGTTTTACCCTATTATCAAAATAAGAATTAACAGTAAATTATTATGCTTGGTAAAATCCAATAATCAATGGGTAAACCTCCCTCAGTGTCGACTAGCTGCAAGAGACTCCTACTGCTAATAACAAAAACGGATGTTTAAAAGCAAAATATGTTAAGTATTTTCTTGCTTCAGTAGAGATAAAACCAGACTAAACTAATGGAACCCATCAGATATACAGCATGTTGTTGATGGCAAAAAGGAAATAAATAACCTCTTTTTAAATAATAAGTCCTCATTTGCTTTATAGCATTTTAAAAACAGACAATGTAAAAGTTGGCTGAACAAATATAAGCCTGCTTTGAAGCAGTGTTTCTTTGGGATGACACCATGTGGAAATGCATCTTTTTTGTAAATGGCTTTGTTTAACTTCTACTATTTTGTTAACAGATTAATTATTTCTTTATGCAATTTTCTTCTAAAGAGGCTTGGTGCTAATTTGCTTCTTTTAGAAGTACTGTTTAATTAGGCAATCACCTTTGTGTCTACATGCTGGTAGAAAAAGAGAAGTGACAGCATTACACAATAGGTTCATTTAAAAGAATGCAAAATATAAACTTGAACTAACAAAACAAAATGGGGTTAAAATACAGCTGAGGCCTATTAATAGAGAGATTCTTGATGTTAGCGTATCTCCATTGTTTGGGCATAATCCATATGTTTTCCTATGTAGAGTATAACAGAAGTTTTTCAAATGCAATATTTAACTAGGTAATCCTTTTAAGACTTTTAAGACTCCTTAAAAGCCTCATATTTAAGTTTGACTGGATTTTTCTTACTTTACTTGAGTTGAGTGATATCTTTTATCCTTTAAAATTCTTACTATAATCCCTGCGATCACTTGAAGGATGAAGTAATGCTTATTCTCCCAAGAATGCAAGAATTCTCAATAGATTTTAACATCAAGAAAAATAGGTGAATCAGTTACACAGGCACATAATGTCATTTGGAAGGTGTGACATAAAATCAGCAACTTCCTTCAAAAGACATGAACCTTGAAAAATATCCACAGAATACTTGAACAATTCAGGGCTTTCTGGGGCAACAGTTGGAGCCAATTCCAAAGTTACGGGCCTTTTCTGGAAAATAAACAAACAAACAAACAAACAAACAAACAAATAGATCCTTGGTAGCACCTTTATTTTTTTCTATATTGAGAAATCTCCCAAAACTTCAATGAGAGCAATAATATTCAAAACTTCTAAATGACATCTGTAGGTCATTTTGAATTACATAATATAGATGCGTTCAAAGCTAGTGAACATTTCTGAACCCTTGGTTCAGAAGTAAAGGAAGTCATAACTGCACATTGTTTAAATGCTTGAAAATTTATAAACAATGAAAGATAACAAAAAACTATTTTTCATATTCTTTGTTTAAAAACGTAATGTCAATCTCAAACATATGAAATAATATTTTGTAGTGAGAATAATATGCTTACAGTTCTTTTTTTTTTTTTTTTTTTGCAACTTCTTTTTCCCTCTATTTTTCATGTGGTGTTTTCAAGCTTTTCATCACAATCAAGAAGACTGCATTTTTACTATATATACATATATAGTAAAAAAAACAAAACAACTGTAATTGTAATGAACTTTCATGATTCCAGAATTTAAAGGAAAAAAAAGCTCCAAAGTGTTGAAAGACTTTTATAAAGTAATGAGTGACTGTGCCACTATATTGATGGCTTGCTGTGGCACTGCTGGCTTTAGGAATTGTCACTGTTTGTGACAGTGGAGGAGTAAAAATATTTCTCTGTTCTTACAATTAACTTATTTTTTCAATTAAGGATGAAAAAAAATTATGATCATTTAAAAATAAATTGTTCATACAATTAATCGTCTCATTGAAATATATGCTTTAGTTCTTCTGTTTGAAACTTCAGTGATCTTTGTCAGCTTGGCAAAGCTTAAATCTCCCTACAATATGTTTCAGTTGTTAGCCTAATTAATATACTGCTCTACATATTAACATCCTGCTCTACATAACTGAATGATCCAGTGCAAATTAGATATTGACAAGGACCATTGACCTAATGTTCAGACAATCCCAATAGCTGGATCCCCAGAATTTTGCAAGGAATTCAGAGTGTGTAGTTAGCATCACATGCACTGCATGGCTCAAGTCAAGTATTAAAAATAATTAAAATAATTATTTTGTGATTCAGAATTGTATAGAGCACTTCAGCGTGCCCAGAGCACTTCATGGTATCCTACTCCTTTTAAAGTATGGAGCGGCAAAAGGAAGGTGCAAATTGACCTCAGTCAGAGTTGTTAAGTCATTAAAAAAATTAAAATGACATTTTGAAGTAAACCATCTCTTTCTTTGGCAAAGTTTAGTCTTCATATGACACTCATTTTACTGCAAAGGTGAAAAGGCAGGTTACACTGAGTTTGTGTATTTGTTGCAAATGAAAAATTAATGTATATTCCTGATGGAAAAAAAAAATGTTTTTTTTTTTTTTTAATCATTTGGTGGCAAATTAACTTAGAACTATTTGTAAATGTTGATTGCTAGTACAAATCAGAGGGCAAAGACAATGGCATTTTAAAAGCCAAAGACAAGTGTATCTCTTGGCTCTACTTAACTCCTCTTTACAACCTGTGTTCAGAAATACAAGTCCTGATTCCCTTGTATTAAGCTCAGGAGCACACCTGTTGCTAAAATTTAGGAATGAGTGATATGTAAACACTCTTTAAAATACATGCAAGAATGCCATTTTGGGTTTTCTCTATGACTTCTGCCTGTGGTGATCTATTTTAGGAACAAATAGGCTGTGTGCCTTGTTAAAAACCTAACAGTTGAAGTAGTTGTTTGATCAGCCTTGGCTGTCTTTTCTGGAACTTGAAACCTTATCATAGTTTTGCAGAAGTTTCTTCCTCTGACTTCCCAGTTCCAGTGCAACCCAGACCTGTCACCCACATTTAGACCCAGCTGGCCCTTACCCAGGCAATACAACATGGTCCACCCTGGGCCAGAAAGTTTTAGCCTGCATCTAAAAGCATAAATTACAGCAGCAGAACTCTCTCAAATTGTATTCACAAGAAATGTCTGATACTATACGACAGGTGAAATCAAGTGCTGTTTGTTGGAAGGTTTTCTTGGCTTCCGAAGCTGAAATATTATTTGTAACACTTGAGAGTGAACAAGTGAGCGCTTCAAAGCTCAGACATAGGGTTGCTAGCATTGTCTTTCATTTCTGCCCCTTGTGTACAGCTTCACAGTGTGGAACAGAGAGGGATGTTTTGGAAGAGGTGCCTGGTGGTTCCCTTTAACTTATTTATTTATTCATTTATGTATTTTGCAAAACTGCTATTCATTTCATTTGTGCAAAGCAGATAAAATTAATTACTGCACTGCAGATAATAGTGCAGAAAGGTCATCCTTTGAATTGTGTTTTGCTTTGGTATCTTTTTCATGCTTTGAAGATAATGGTGTGATGTTATTTGCACACTGTGGAGTGTGCTTCTTTCCCCTGGGAAGCATATAGAGAAAACAAATAATAGTAACAGGACTGTGCAGCATCGCTGTTCTGCAGTGTTTGTCCCTGCTTTAAATGTCTCTGCTGCTTAAAGGAGTGCCTGATGACAGTGCAGAGGTTCTTCAGTCTGTAAATGCAAGAGCATCGATCGGAGGACACTGATAGTGATGTATCTGTGAGAAAAAGGATGTGTTAGGTTGGAGGTCATTAAATTATTCCAAATGATTTGCTGCTGTTGTGCCTTTCTGCAGCATCCTTCTTGTGCACCCCCCTCCCCTTGCACCCAGTGCTGGGTGAAGAATTCAGTTCAAAATAGGTTTGTGCTTGTAGAAAGGTGTTTTATATATCACTCGCCTTTCCCCATACACAACGCAAGAGTGTAAATGAGGTTACTTGGGAGAAATGTGTTAGATCTCATCAGTACACACACAGTATTTTTTTTCTTTGGACAAGTGCTATGGGGTTACTAATGGTCACAGAGCATATGGTTCAGCTTCTCCACCTTGAACTGTGCAACAAATGTATTGCCCCATCAATGAAGATGCAGATATCAAACAAAGTGTGTTCAGGGCCTACTTTGAAAGAGATTTCATATTTTTTAATCTCTATAATTGTCAAGCGATGGCATCGTCTGGGCCCTACCATCACATTTGGTCACACATCTGGGCCTGCGTGGGTCCTGTTTTGGAGGCAGCACAATGTGCCAAAGCATCAGGAGCAGGGGAGGTATGCACATTCCTGGCAGTTGTGGGGCTAGGTGGCTTCTCTCTGCTGGCAGCAAAGCAGCTGGGAAGGGGTGAATTGCCAGGACTGTGGTGCTGAAGGGAGGAGATGATGAACAAGGAACAACGTGAGGAACTCGAGGGATAACTCTGTTGAAATAGTGCAGCTTGTAAACAGGCTTCTTATAAAGAAACTTAAAGAAAAACAAATACTATTTACTGCTCTAACTTCAGCTGTCGGTGATGGGGTAGATTCTCTCTTGGAATATATAAGCTATACAAAAGTCAGAGATACTCTATTTTGCATTATGAACAAGTCTTACATAGGTCAGAGATGTTAAATTTGAAACTGTTTAGAACGCATCTGGGTCATCTACACCCAGAAAAGGATGCATTATATCTAAAGTACCTATAATAAGTGACAAAATAGTCTGATCTACCTCTGATGCCTTTGATAATTACCGTGTGATCCCTGCCTATTGATGGAAGCATTTCAAAGGAGAGATAGTGCTGAGTCTTGAGGACGTTGTTAGTACTGATGAGATCACTCATAATCTGTAAGTGGTTCATCATGCTGTTGAAAGCCAGTAGACGGAAATGTTTTGGGAAAGCCAATAATACAGAAAAAGCCTCCAAGGAATGGTGCCACTGTCTTGCATTACTCATATCATTAGATGGATTCTCACAGTAACTTCTCTTCTGGAAATAATTATTCACGAAAAGCAATATTTGTGTCATTAAATGTTTCTGCCATGTGATAGGACGCAGTCCTGAAGAGCTTAAGCAAATTTTTTGTGGAATCAGTGAGACATTTAGAAGCTCAGAAAGACTTGCCTTCCTACTGTTTTCACTGAAAGGACAATACATATAGGATGATAACTTGCAATGAGAAAAAAAAATCAAATAAAATAGTGAACTACTTTGTTTTTCATCCTAAATTTACTACAGTTATTTAAAGAAGAATCAGTGTGCTTTGACAGTGATTGTCCTGCTGACAGATTAAGGCTGTAAGGGAAAAGCATGTGTGCTGTGAGTGCCCCTTCAATCTTGGGAAGTATCTGGCTCTTGTCACACTGGTTACTAAACCTAAAGGCAATAAATGCCACTAGATTATTCTGAGATCCTGTCAAGAGGATCTGAGATCCTTTTAAGAGGTCCAGTAAACTTGCTGTGGATATCCAAGCAACTATTCCAAAACAGCGAATTTAGGAGTCCAGGTTAACTCTTAGTTTTTTGCTCATCTGTTTTTTTTTTTTTTTTTTAAATTATTATTTTATTTTATTTTAAACAGTTGTACAGCATGTTTCATTCAAACACGTTGACTTTACTCTGGCTAGCTACTCTGTGACTGGAGGATCTTTAGGGTACTTTCTTCTTCATCAACCAACTCCTGGCCATTTCTTAAAGGAAAATTGTGTAATCAAAAGCAATGCTAAAAATAGATTCTCTGTCAGTTCAGAACTTAAAAAATAATCAGTGATCAGCTAACTGTTCTGTTCAGTGCTGAGACACAGGCTACACACCAAACCGGATAAGATTGCTAATGGGGGCCCAGCTGTTCAACATTGACTTCAATGGCAGCTGGACACAAACCTTGAAGGATCTGGGCCTTGTTGCAGAGGGGGATCAAAGGGTAAAGCCCACCACAGGTTCCAAATATCTTTTCTCAGCAGTGATTTTCAGTGTTACTGTGCATCCTTTGAAAGTGTACTGGAGTCTGTTAACTCATTTGACTAGAGTATTTGATCTGCTTTTTCTGATGAAAGCTGACAGTGGACAAAGGCGCACTTCCTTCTGCAGTTCTGTGCGGTAGAGCACATTTGAGCAAAAATTCATTGTTTTATACCCAATAATTCTTGAGTCTAAAGAGAGACAGTAGGAACACAGTCGGTTCAGACCTATTCAACAACACAGGAAGCTGTACCGCTTCCAAAGCGCCTGCTTTGTCTGTTGGCAGACTCTCCGAGACAGGATATTATGGGAAGATACCTCTCACCCTCCTCCACCTCTCATCCCCAGCCCTTTATGTAACAGATTCTGTACTCTTTTGTTTTCTTAACAAAGGCATCGCTCCTCCGAGCTGCTGGGACGCGAGGCGGTGGGTCTGCATTCAAGAGTTTCTTCCCCAGAAGGATATGCGGGAGGTGTGAATATTAAAAACAAGATGACTCATATTATTGCTCTGGAGCAAGGGACTGTGGGTCTTTCACAGATGACCTGTGTTTCTTCATCTGGCAGAGAACAAAGTGCATGTGCAGGATAACACCACAGGACTCAGGCAGCCCTGCAAGGGTGGTCCCTGGAGGGGAAACCAGCAGCAGCATGCCCATCCATCCCTGCAGCCCTGGTGCCTGGAATTAGTCTCCTTGTGGCAAAGCACAGTATCAAACACTGGGCTACCTCCTCTAGAGCAAGCACAGGCTCCTGATGTTTTTTTTTGCGTGTTTCCTGCTGAAACAAGGAGCAGGCCTTCTCATCGCCTTTCTTGAGCCACACAGTGCAAAAGAGTACTGAGGTTAACCAGCTGGGTCAAGGCTGGGAATGTTTTCTTTGCGTCAGCACAAGATGGGCAGCTCTGGTAGTGAGGGGACATGTGCTGTGAAACCTAACTTATCTCTACCAGTCATGCGTATCTGCTGATGCCTTAGGAAGGCACCTGGCTCTTAGATACCCAATCATTTTATGCAGGATCCTGGGCAATATATCTCTAACTGCTGTGAGCTCTGCTCTTCTGCCAGAGCTCAAGAAGTGCTGAAATCCAGGTGCTGAAACAGCCAGCACTTTCCTGAAATGACCACAAATAGGAACGAGCTTCTTCATGTTATTTCTGGCCACTCGTAATTCCAGTCTGAACACCTTTGCAGTCTGTCCTCTTATAACTGTACCACGTTGTATCCTCAGGACTGTCTCTTTTCCTTGTTTCTGAAAGTGACAGTCATTCCTGCTCCTCACACAGCGGCAGGGAGTACATCTGCACCCAGACATGCTATGGTGAGAGCAGAGGACTCATAAATTCCTAATTTCCTTTAGGGCTTATAAGGCTGATGTAACCTTTCTCTGAACGCATGAGACAGATAACCTAATCTAGCACAGCAGCTTTTATCACTGCCATAACACCAACTAACTTTAGCCCTCATCCTTAATTTTAACCTTGGAAGATTTAAATCTCAGTGAAGCCTTGGATGTGCCAGTTTTCTTCCTAAAAGCTTCTGTCACAGCTAGATGAGGCAATGCTGAATATTTTAGGTTCTGGGAGGTTTTGTGGCTTCTTAGCTGGATTTGTCAAAAAAGATGATGATTTTTTGCTGATTGTTGGCTTTAAGAATTTATTCTGCTTACTCTTGTGAAATCACTATGGCTGTGCTATTACAGATCAATTGTTACAAGTGTATGAGACCTTGCCTAGAAGAATCCTCTAGAGTGGCTACTGTTCCTATACCAGAAAGATTTTTGAACAGATTCAGGCCCCTTCTGATAGTTGAGATTTGCAGAGCTAATATTTGGAGCAGAGCTCAGTGTTCATCAAAGTAAGGCAAATATGGATGCATTGCCCTGATTTGGAAGTCAGTTAGGAATTTCATTTTAACTGCCTCTCTTTTACTTAAAACCTTGGGAAGGATAAGAATTTATTTGGTAAGCACTGTAGAATAGGAGCAGAAGAACTCTGAAGAAAAAAACAAGAATTACTTAACATTAACTGTAATTCAGCAGAAACACCTGCCCTAAATTCATCCCTACCTCTATTCCGATTTTCTTACTAAAGGCTCCTGGATTTGCAAATAGCGAGATTATAGAAAACTGGAATTACTTCCTGACTAGTACAGGCTCTTGACTTATGGCTGGATAGTTGCCACAGTGAGTTTTTGGAGGTTTCCAGTAGCACAGCTCTTCTGTTATACTGCAGGCATTCATTAGAAGGGATGCCAGTTGCCCTACTGTTTGATGCTGTAGTTTTCAATTGCAGCAAGTTGCTGGATGTCTGGAGATGCCACACTGCTGCTTTTGCCTATTTACACAGTGCAACAGACACTGGTTGTCACAATTTCTTCCAAATACTGGCATGCCCAGTCCTTCCCTCTTTAACCTTGAGAAGTCATAATCACACAGAGCAATTGCATAACCCATAGGCAAATTTAAAAAATGCAGTAGCACTTTCTTTTACTGAAATACTTCACAAGAAGACTTGACTCCTCTTAAGCCTTCCTGTGAGCTCAACAGCAAGTCATGTCAGGATGGACATGTATTTAGGAGAGATTTGAAAGGAATTCTATTTAAATTTGATGTTGGAAGAGATCTACACTCAATAAATATGCGTAATGGACTTTACATTTTGTGTAATTGGGGTGCTTGGTGACGATTAGATAGCTAATAGGGAGAGAATTAAGGCATAATGTAGATTTCAATGTGTTTAATCTGATGGAGTTCATTCGGCTTTTGTGTGACACTGTAACATTTACAAGCTGATGCAAGTGCTTCATGCAGGAGTGCTGTCAAAGTTTTCCTCTTACAGTTATGCATAATAACAATACTGTTATATGTAAATGATAGTGCTTATGTAGTCACTTTACCAGGAACGTTTGCCCTCTGATCTGAAGAGCAGGGAAGTGGAAAAGTGGTGGACTTGGGGAAAGGAAGTTAATATGCACCCTTGCAGAACACTGCTCTTCCATGGAGTTGCATATGGCTCATCACTCTTCTGTGGTTCAGTTATGCTCCTATCTAATTGAGCAGCAGAACTAACTCTACTTGACCTGGGGGGACAGGTCTGAACTTTGAATAATTAGTTTTGGTTATTCTCATGGGAGCATGTACATAAGCATCAAATGATTTTCTCTATTTGCCTCACTCTTTTCAAATTCAACTGGTACTTACCATGACTGCTAAGAAGCTCCATACTATACAGGGTGATAGTCATGAATGCCTTTAAACATGTTAGTGTCCATAGTGGCATTATTCTCATGCTGAAGGTCTGTTCTGTAGCCCTAGGTATTAGGGAATATGCCCCTGACCCACAGCTCCTTCCAGGCCTTTTGTCTACCCTCTGCAAAAGACACCAAGTGAGTTATTCCCGTGGAGTCTGTGGTTGCTCGGCACCATAAAGTATACACTGCAGAAAGTATGTTTGCTGAAGTTTCTTTAAGAACACCTTTTAGTTTCTTTAACTATAACCTATAACACTTGTCATAGGCTTCATTGACAAAATATGCTCTAACTACTAAGTAAGAGGACTTTATTTGGTGGTCAAAAAATTCATCCAGTCCTTCAAATTCTTCCCAGAAAGAATGGCAAAATTCTATCTGAGCAGCAAACACTGTCCAAACAATGTCCAATAGCCCACAGAGCCGGGTTGCATATACTGCTGCGCAGCTGAGGAAAGGATAGGAAATTGTAGGGAAATGGGCTAAGAAATTACAGCATGAAGGGCGAAGAAGGATGATGTGGAAATAAGGACCCAAACCCCAGATCTAGTTCCTGTGACTGCCAGGGTTGTACTAACTGGCTTACTCTACTAACTTTCCCTTCTCAAAGTCTGCAGACTTTCTATAATCTTCGCAGTTAAGGCTGTCATGTGGCACACTGTGAAACCTCTCAGTATCACTCAATAGCGGCCTTCCTACGTGACAAAATACAGCTTGTTGATGCCTCATATGTAAACATATCCTATCTGCACTTCCTTTTCTCATTTCTAGTGAAGCCCTGCTTCAGTGAAATCAGACTAGAAACACATTACTTTATGCACTAACACCTCTTCTTTGAGTAACCAGCTGAGCCCTGGGTGAAGGGGTAGGAGTGTTGGATCATTTTCTTCCAAACAAGCTGCTTAGAATTCCAAAAGTATTTGAAAAAAGTTGCACCTGCAGTACTTAATAAGTCAAAACATGTCATTTTTCACCTGGTAAAAGCTTAGCTCCTATACTTACCTTCTATTTCATTTCACAGAAAATAAAACAAAGTTCTGTCTTTCGTGATTAACTCTTGGCTAGTTTATAGTGTTCCTTGAGACTTTATGTACCTCAGCAGATGGTGCTAAATTTTCTATGAATAGCTCAATTTAATTTCTTCCCACTTTCTTAACATCACCCTTTGCTTTTAATTATTTTGCTTGCAAACTAGCTCATGCAAACTAGCTGAACATGTGATGACAACGGATTGCAGTTGCAATATAAACTTTAGGAGGTCAAAATGTGAAGCAATTGACCGATTTTTAAAGGAAAACTTTTCAAGAATGTGTCAACCTCTTTGTTACAGGTTATTACAGAGAGACAGATAAAGAGAGAGATCCATTTTAGTGCAATGTGATAGCTATTCTTGAATTTTGGTTATATATCATTTGGGGCAAATTGGGTCACAATTTGGGCAAATCTAGTTGCAATCACACTGAAAAGGAGAAACAGCAGGATAAATTCCTGCTCCAACTCTGCAAAAGTGTCTTTTTGTGTGGGATCCGTGCACAGTCAGGGCCTTTGTCAACAAAAACACTAGGAAGAGAGTTTTTGCTCAGAACTATGGCATAACCTCTTCATCAGATTAAGTATGTAGTATTTTCTCAGGAGTAGAATATGTGCTATTAGTACAGATGAGAAATATCTGTAGACTAATTTCAATCTTGTGATCTGAAACTTGAATACTTCAGGCAGGATTCAGTTGCCAAAACATAGGTGTGAAGTGTCATTTAAAATACTGCTGGCTATCATAACACAGGACATTTAGGAAACTCTTTGCCTTATGGAGTGACAGATAAGGTTAGACAGGATACCTGATGGTGCTCAAAATGATGCCACACGTCTTAGATGAGATAATGCAATCCAGAAGCTAGCACTGACACAGTGGGAGCTTCTGTATATCCACCACCTTTGAAAGTCATGCACATATCTAAACAAATGTCTTGCATCAGAATATCTTCAGGAGTTTAATTTTTGGAAAAAAAAAAAAAGAAAAGATTGTTCTACCTACTAAAGTACTGGCAAAAACAAAAAAAAACAAAACAAAACAAAAACAAAACAAAAAAACCCACAATATTGAAAATTTTCATGGTGTATTAAAAAAAACAGGTTTTATTGTTGTCCTGTTATTAATGGCAATCTCCACATCTTGCAATCTTGTACGTTTTGTATCATTTACTGTAGCATTTTGAATGTCATACTGTTAAGAAACTGCATCTGATAATGTATGGAGCAGTTTTACAAGGTGTTATTTCAGCCAGTGATATCCAAGTTAAAAAAAAAAAAAAAAAAAGAAACAACTTTAAGTTTCGGGTGATTTTTCTTAGACTGAAATCATGAACTAAATTTAATTAGTGATTTTTTATTACACCTGTTACAGGAAGAAAATTCTGCTTATTTCCTTTCCCCCCCAAACATATTAGAATTGTCTAAAATGTACTTTATTTTAGAAATTTGCCAGTAATTCACGTAATATAAAGTTTCACATCTAAGAATTTTGGTTAACTTTCCTGGAGTCCAAAGCTTTACCCAAGTGAATTTTAATGAAAATTTAAATACATGCAATAATGAAATACATGCAGTTAATACATACAGTTAATTGTCTTCAGTAAAACCAGTCATCCCACTTTAGTTTATTAAGACCAGGTATTCGGTTACTGATGTGTAGAACAAGGACTAAGCAAAAGACTCAGCCGTCATATAGTTTTCAATGTACTTTCATTACTAAACATAAGGTTGAATAATGCTAGAAATAGTGTTACACTGCACATTGAGCACGTGCAAATATTCATTATTAAATATATGTAATAAAATAGTTATACAAAATTACATATTACGCATAAAAACATTAAATATTGGCTAAACTGTCAAATATGGCTTAGGCACTTGAGTAAAATTGGTCTAGTTTTTCACAGCAGTAGAGGAATAGTGCCTTTTCAGATATACAGCAAGTGTCCTATAAAGGCGAGCAGGCTATTTGCGGTCAGGTAAGTAACTTTCAAAAGACAAGGTTGAAAAAACTGACTTAGTACAAATTCACGGTTTCCTGGTGGTCTTTTGAGACAAATTTAAAAGATGTCTGATGGTATCTTTTTTCCTCATTTCCCTACAACATGGCAAAAAGTTATGGTTTCTCTCATGGCAGTAAAATATCCTAATTTTTCTCCATTTTTAGAACTGTCTATGCCTTTTACCAGCTACCTTTTATGCTCTTGGAACCCACAACTTTTCAATCTCCTTTTCCACAACCACTGCATCCTCCCACTCCATCTCAACTCCATAAAAAAAAAAAAAGCACCTCTTTTTTGCTCTACAGTGAAGCATTTATTTCTTTTACCTCCTGAATACCAGTATCATTTGCCACCAAAAACAAACAACAAAAAAAAAAGTTGGTCCAACTACTTTGAAAGAGTTGCACAGCTTTCAGGTTTGTTTTTATGAAAAAAAAAAGGAAAAGCTATATTTAGCTAGAGTTGCATTTACTGAACTACAGCCTGAAGATGAAACTAGTTTTCATTTTGAAGTTCTGTTTTTCCCTGTCCATAGTGCTGCCTTGTAACATGGGCTCTGCAGAAAAAAAAAAAAAAAAAAAGAAAAAAGATCAAATTCATGTTGGAAGCAGAAACTAGTGTATTCTGAACATTTCAAAATGAAAACAAAGTCATCTTTTCATTATCCCCTTGTCTGAAATTCTGACTTTGGTATGAATCTGCTTAAAATAGCCTCTTACTGACAATAAGAAATGAATCTCTGTGCATACCTGTTACATTAACTAAATTATAAGAACATAAACTGTATTAAAGCAAAGCTATAAGTGCCTCTGTTCTCTACAGTGTGTGGTTTAGTTCTAACCTCTCTAATGGGAGTTCCTTCCCCTGCTGCAGAAGCATGAGAATGCTATTCTGTGTGTGCCTGGAAATATGTAAGGAAAGATATAAACATGAGCACATTAGTTGAATGCTTATTTGCCCTGACATTTAAAGGCTGTCAGTAATGTCCAAAGCTTATATGGCTGTGAATGACAGGGTCTAATATTAGTTTTGCGTTTTCTTTTGCAAATAATATTGCTCATCTCTTTTGAGCATTCATTTGTCCTTACAGTTGCTATTATAGGTAAATGAAAGCGTTTTTTGGCTTTTTTATTTTTATTTATTTCTTTATATACTTTAAGACAGATAAGATGTTCAAGAACTTTGTGTTAGTACTTTGACTTGTTGCTGGTATTCTTTTTCCACCAGATTTTGCGTGGAGAAAACACAGGGCTTTTCTTAAGCAACCAGAAACATACATTTTTAGTAGAGTCGTTGTTTTCATATTTAGAAAGCTTCAGACATCTTTTCTGTGAACGAGGAATAAATAAAATTTTCTCTAAATACAAAGAAAAATAAGAACAAATGACAAAGCTTAAATATATAATAACATTCTCTGAATTAACTAGGAAATATCTGTAGTGGAAGCATTCATTTGCAAAATCTCTTGTGTTTTGACATTTTAAAAATTTTAACAAAATCTTAATGGCACATTACCTGCATTTTTATACCTACCCTTACATTTTGCTGGTACTGCTGCACCTGTTCTGCCCCTTTTACTTGGTCTAATGAGTAGTTATAATGAATAATGTATTTGAAAAATGTTGTCCTTCTTTTTTCTTTGTGAGCCAGTAACATGTCATTCCAGTTTTCCAGCATTTAGTTGCCTCTGGCTTTTCCAAGACAGCTGCACAGTACGATAGGCTTCATCCAAAGTAGCATGCATTTTTTTCATGTTCATCTTCTTAGTAGTTTATTTTCAATACTTTCCATTTATTCATACTTCTTTTTGTTATCTTTTTAAAGACAGATTTGAAAAGGGATTTCAGTATCACAACCATTCCTGAAACATCATTAATTTAATCTCTCTTTTAATTTATTAATATGCTTTCTTTTTTCTTGCAGTTTTGTTTTTGATGTTTATAAAAGCTTCCATTCTTCTTAACCTCCATGGAATACAAAAAAAACAACAACAACAAAAAAAAAAACTTTTAAAATATACACTGTTAACCACATATTTATTCTCCTCTTTCTCTTCCCATCTGCTCATTTTCACCCAAGTTTACTGATGCATTTGCATGACACTCTTGTCACCAGGTTTCTCATGAATCAGAATACCTCTCTCTAAATTTTCTGTTCAAGTGTGCATCAATAATTGAATGCATTAACATCACAGAAGTGAATAAATATTTAATCAATAGTAATATCTGAGGTTGGGGGTCAGAATCTGTTGCAGGTAAATCTTGTTGCCATACAGAGCTGACTGGTGAGGACCTTTACTTAATATGGGCTAATGTGCATAAATTTAGTCTCCCAAAATATTTTGGTAGAAGTACAAGTGGAAAGAGTTAGATACCTCAGAGGTGTCCAAAGAGAGAGCCATTCTGCCTGAATCTATGTATGTGTGTAAGACAGGCATGCTATTCCTCTGGAGGCATTTCACATTCTCTATTCGCAGTATGGGGAACTTGATTATTTCCTTAGTTAACGGCTTTACTGCCTAAAATTTGAGTGCAAATTAGGTGCTGGAGTTTTGCAGATTGAATTTTACTGACAAAGCTCAGCCCAGGCATAAAGTCTTGCTTAAGAGGAGTGTAATTTGCATTGCAAAATGATTGTGTAGTTGTGCCATAGATTGCTCAAGATTTCTGCTCAGTTCCAGGTCCGTCTTTTGTATAGCAATTGTTACATGATTTAGGAATTGTACAAGGCTCAAGCACCTGTGTTAAAAGCGTTAAGCAGACTGCCGGATCTAGGAAGTTTCTAATCTGTTTGTTTCCACCTGAATTTTAGAAATTTAGAAATTTCTTTCTTTATAGCATGGCTAAGCCAAGTGCTTATTTAAAGAATGGTAAAGAGGGCAACATTTTAGTTTGCAAAATTGTGAAAACAATTTAAACAAGTCTTTCACTGAAGCCTAAAATTGTGCTCTGGCTTGTATCCAGAAAAGAAAAGCAGACAGAAATGCTTATCATTTTATATCCATTTCATTATTTTTGGAATAACAACAGATGAATGAACACAATTCTAACTGAAAACCCATGTACATGTGTTTTCACACATGCTCACAGTAGCTAGCACTATATTTTAATCTCCTGCAACATTCTATCTCCAACTCTTTTTCAAGTGTGTATTGATGTGCTGGTTAGCAGAACTTTTGCTTGAATGAGAAATGAGAATTAGTGTTGCAAACAGTTACCATCAGAAAATAACTCTCTTGATTCCATGTTGCTGTTACACAATTGACAAAGATTTGCTCTGCAGAGATTTATTTCAACACAGATTAAGCTTAAGAAAATTTGTGTTTAATTATTTTTTGGGTAAATGGTGTGTTCAAAACCACCTGAGACACAGTAGATTTAGGGTATACTGGAAAATATTTTCTGTAGATAGACTGAAAAGGCCTATATATTCCATAGGTCTTAAATTCATCATTGGTTAGGAAGTTCTCCTAAGGTTCTGGTTTCTACTGGAGCAATATAAATATCAGAAACCCAGTTACAGTTTTTAATATGTTCTTTGTGCTAGGGCCTGCAATAAAAAAGTCAGAAACATGATTCAAGAATGTTGTTTAAATATTGAAAAACAAGAAAGTAAAATAAAGGCACCCAAAATGTGTTCTTTTCCCACCCTAATTTCTGCCCTGTAGTCTGTGGTGACCTGACTCAGGACTTGTGAATATCTGGCACCAGCAATAAAGTGAAGGCTCTGGGAAATGCTTCTGCTTTTATTATTATACTATTATTATTATTATTATTATTATCAATTCCTAATATATTGATAAAATTTCTGTTCAGAAATAAAGAAGGCTGTATCACGGGGGTGGGGGAGCTGCTAGTAGTGAGTAGGCATCTGAGACTGTAATGCCATGGAGAGAATGAGAAAACTGCACTGCTTGCTTAGGAGAATAAAATAAATGAAGGAGAAAAGAAATAGTACTGGAAGAAATACACTTGGTCCTGAGACTTTCTGCAGACAGGATTCATACTGGTTCTAAAGAGGTATGTGTTAGCTAGAAATCTTGAACAGCCCCCCCTCCACAATTCCCAATGCTATTCATAATCGATATGGTGAATTTAAAATAATTATTATTTATTAAATGTTGTATGCTCTGGCTGGTTGTGGCTTTATGTGCTGGATGTTGCATGGGCTCAGTATAGCTTCAGAGAGGCAAGCTCTGGATGGGGAGATGTAGCACAGAGTTATTTAAGTTATGTTGGGGTTAGTGCATGTGTACAAACAGACTTGAGGAACTGATGGAGAAATCTGAAAGACATGGTAATTCACAGCAATATACATATCTATTGTAGGTTTTTAGTCCTGACACTTAAAAGCAAAGAATATTAACCAAAAGCAGTGGCTAAAAAGTCTGAAGAAAGATACCTTCATTTCCTTGGAAAGGTGCTGGTAGTACCAAGACAGTACTTAACAAGACAATCAAACAAACTCAGAACATCATTACTGATATTCCCTTTGGACAGATAACTGTTACAAACAGCAAGCTACTTAGAGGCAGGATAACAGTATTGGCACGTGGCCATTGGAGGGCACTTAACAGTATCATTTTGCTAAAAGACTTGTCAGTTGGTATGTCGATACTGAGAGGCTCTTTGTTTCATTTCCCGAGAATGCATTTGGCCAACCTAAATCAACTGCAATCTGATCTACTTTTTCTGGTGGCTGCACAAATCATAAATAATTTTTATTGTTGTAAATGTCAATCTCCTTAACAAATCTGATATAAGCTATCTCTTTTAAAGTAATATCCTTCCAGTTCATTCTTCTTTGTTCAATTTCCTACTTAATAAAACATGAGGTTCTCCTGGAAACTCAGAAATCTGGCAGAAATGAACTAATTATCTGCTCAAAACTTTTGCACAATTTGAACCTTTTCTTTCCACATGGCTTATTGAACCGATCTGCAAACTGGTCCTATTCCACCGTATTGTAAAAGAAGATGATGACTGTGACATTGATTTATGGTAATTTGGCATTAATTATATCAGGTACTTCTCCTGATGGGTAAATTTAATTTAGATAAGATGTTTGTTGGAACACTTTTTTTTTCTATCCACCTCCCCACCCCCACCCAGAATTAAGAGACACTGAGTTTCAATGGCTGAAATATGTGAAACAGTGAGGCTTTGAGAACTGGTATCAAATTGAGTTGCACCTTATTTGTGCGAGAGCTAGTAGTCATATCAAAGATAAAACAGTACCTAATATTTACCCATTAAGTGTAGAAAGTTAAAAGCCTTTATCTCTGGTTTGCTACCAAAAGAAGGGAGGAAATGGACAGAGGGTGGAAGAGGAGGAGATGGTGCACATACTGCCTCCAAAGCAAGGACACAATGTGTGATGCACATGAATGAGCTAGAAATTCAGGAGCAACTGAACAAACTGCATGCAGATATATGTTTTTGAAAAATAGACATGGAAGGAGTAGAGTATGAAAATTACACATTCCCAGGGTACAATAATTTGCATATCTAGCATTAGTATGGTAAATTTCATTGTCATTTTTCCTGTTTTCTGAAATGATAAAGGAGTAGAGAGGGGTAGGTCTACATGAAACCTGTATAAAAGTACCAAGCATGTAGTGTCCTAGGCATTTCTTAAAAATGGTCACATCACACAGCCTCGTCCAGCACATCCCAGCCTGTGTGTGGCAGCGAGGCCAATGGAGCCCCAGCTCAATTGTTTCCCTTTCATTTTTACAGGTGGGTGGGATCTCTGCCAATGATAACAACTTTTAAGAGGATTGTCATTTCGAGCACTCTTTGTGGGCAGTATTTCTCTAGTTATGATGGTCTAAGGGCAAAACAAGATTTGTTGGTAGAAACAATACTTTTTATTAAACCAGACAGTATATTTGGAAGAAGTAGACAGTGCAACCACTGTTGGCCCAAGGAATATAAAATTAATTCATTTTGATGTAATGTTATGCATCTGAGATATTATGATCTCTGAAATTATTATTATTTTTTCCTTCATGTAACCAAGTGCTGCTTTTTAAAGAAGTATGTTTTTCTTCCAGAAATATATTTGCTATTTTGCACTTGTCAGGGCCCTGAGTGCACCCACAGGCCCTGATGGCCCTGGCCAGGCTCACCTGGGACCCCTGCCCCTGCCCATGGCCCAGGATCCCCATTTCAGCCCAGCCTGAAATAGAGTCCCAGCCTGTCAGTCTCTGCCCCAGTGACACTGTAGGTAGGTCAGCACCCAGCCTCATCCCTTGCTGCTCCTGGCTTGGCTGGACCTGGGACCTGACACCTCCCCTTGCCTTTGCCTGGTGGTTGTGGAACTGTGCGGGAACCATTCCCACCACCAGCCTGGTGATATTGCAGGACTGTGCCCTAGAGTGCTAGAGTGCTCATTGTGCTACCTGCCTGAAAAGTGGCTTGTGCAATACAAAAGAAGTTAACATTAATTGGCATCCTAAAATAATAGCCTGGTATAAAGGAGATCAAGCTGAAAGACAGTACTTTAGAAGGTGGCACGGAAATGCATAGGGGTGTAGCAACTGCAGAGGGTTGCTTCCATGGATATCATGGTACAAGACATGATCAAGACACATATATAGGGTGTACATATGTGAACATCTTTCAGTAGTTGGTTAACTTTCAATAATGTTAGTCTTCAAGCAGGCACTTTCATCCATGTTAATATGGACCTTTAGCAAATTTGATTAACGTTAGAATTACAAATATTCTGTCATGAAAACTACAGGTAAAGAACATGACTTAATCCAATCAAATTGACCTGTTTAATGTGTATGCCTCATTTTCAAGGGAATGAAACTAAGCTTAGAAGTCTTTCAATTCAGAATTGATGTCTGATCTGTTAGTGCAGATTTGTTCTGCTAGATTTAAATAATAGTAAAGCAATGTTTAACAGAGGAATTGGGAAGAAAATGAATGAATAGGGACAATTTTAAAGAGATTTTATCAAGGTTAATTTGTGATTTTAGTTTGAAAAGTCTTGAAAAAATTTAATATGTAGCTTTAGAAAAGTTTTCTCTATTTTTCCTAGCTCAAGCCTGCTGTCTTCCTTTTCGTAACATCATAACAACAACAACAACAACAAAGAATAAAAAACACTAAGGTGTCAATGAAAATGTGGTTTTCAAGTTTATAACATCCATTTACATTTCTGACCCATGCAGAAGATATCAGTGGTGTTATCACTGATATTATTTCATATGTGTCCTACAGGGACAATGCATACACTGTTCAAGAAAAAATGTGCCAATAGCATTTAAAAAAAAATGAAAAGTTTGTTTTGGAAGTTGGAGATATTAACTGCATCTAATTACAAACAAACAAACAAACAAAGCACACACACACACACAAAACTGACTAGTAATTGGTTTTCTATCTCCTAAGCTACATCTACTCTAAAACTTAGAATGAACATTTCTGTATTTCTTTTTCTTAAGTTCAAAGTGTAAATGCACTGTAATAAAGTCTGGACAAGATACGGAGTTCTTGCAGCTGGGTTGCTGGGACAGACTGCTGTTCCTGGGGTCACAGGATCCCATAGCAGAGCTTGAGGTGGGCATGACAATTCCCCCATGTCCACTGGAGCAGGGCTTGCCAGGTCACAGCCTCATTGTGCCAGTCACAGATCGTAACAAAGTCATATATTTTCTTTTGGCATGAATTTTTATTAATCATGCAAATGACTGGCAGCATTCATGCTCTTGATGAGCACTAAAACTTTATAGAGACAGTCAGGTTATAAAAGTAGATTCACCATAAAGCCACACTCAAGCATTCTTGCTCTATTAAAATTATCCTTCCATTCATATATCTGACACTTTCTTCTCCCTCTTCAAAAGAGAAGAGAATGCTGAATCCAAATGCTGATCATTTTTGCTGCCTTAAACTCACACTTGCATATCTTTGAATCATACAAAAAAGAAAAAATATTAGATATGAAAAAATGATTGGAGTTGAAGGTTTTGAAATATACTTTGACATTAAATAGGTTGTAATCCTACAAGCATACACCTAGCTGAATGTAAATGAATAGTTCCATTTCATTCAGTAATACTTTTCATGTATGTAAAATTAAAATGATGTATTTATTTTTTGTCGTTTAAACCTAAGTTTACACAATGATTTTGTGGGTGTGTTGATGACTTTGGGATTGGAAAAATAATGCCTGGAACCTCAGAAAAATTCATATGTTATAGAGACACTTTTACATGATAGCTACCATATAGAAACTGGAAACACTTCATATAGTTTTTTTTTTTTTTAATACAGAATTTAATATTTATAGGTTTATTTTTACCTTCATTTCTGGCTTTCTTTAAGTTTCATGTAGTGATACATTAAAAGAGTATTTCAGATCAAAAGAAAAATGATCAGATACTTCTCTTTTCCACAATTTGCCATGCTTTATTCTTCAGAATGGATTTATTCCTTCACCAATAGGGTATAGTTATTCTTTACTGAATTAAGAATTCATGAGACACTTGTCCCCCTTTTTGTGGAGTTGTCTGTGGTGCTGCTGCTATTTGTGTTGGTGCGTGGCAATGTAACCTCAAACTTGTGTGAAACACAGTTAACATTTTTTTTTCCTCTGAAGTGTATAGACTGTGGCTCCACATGGAAGGAAAAAAGATGCCATTTCTTCATTCATGAAATGTGCCTCTGTATACTTGCATGTTTTATTTTCATTGTGGTTGAACTATAACATCACTATGTTATACTGCTATACTGCTGCTGCAGTATTTTCATTATTACAGTGCAGGGTGCTTGAATGCTAGAGAATACTTTTTGAGGGAAAAATACAAATACAAATTTCTTATTTCCAAAGGGCCAGAAAGCTTGAATTTTTACATTGTTTTATCACTTCTTCAGATTGTTTCCTTAAAATGCAATAGGTTAGCAGTCCATATGAAATGAATGCACATACCTCAGTATGTACAGGTTGGATAACCGTTTATAAAAGTATCTGAAGTTGCAGTGTGGGGTAGGGTTTACAGGCTCTTGCGGGCAAATAAATGGTTAACAGACACTGGCAAGACAGCAGATGGGATGATGAAATGCTGCTGCAAGGGATAAATGCACTCAGGAGAAGGTTGCAGAGGAGGGGGGAGTGCTTAAGGAAATAGGGGAGAGCACTTAGGAGAGTGCTGCTGGAAGGGCATGCTGTAAAGCTCAAGGTGACATAAGCTTCTGAAAGAAGGGAATAGGAAAACTGTTTCTATGTGAAGACAAAAAGATAAAGGTGCACTTCTGGGAACGGGTCAGAGAATGAATAAGAAAATCCTTTTCTCTTAGCAAGGCTGAACCTGGCAAGGTGGAGCCCTGGCACCTCAACCTGTTTGTAGTGTGTGGGTGGGGTTCAGCTCTCCCTAAGTTCAGAAGTTTTCTACGTGGTAGCAGTTTGTGTTTGAGCTCGCTGGTGTTGGCCCCTTTGCTGTCAATGGAAAGAAACAGATGCTTTCAGGGCATGATTCATCTGACCTATTTTGGACGCCTGCCTTAGGAGGAGATGAATCATGCCCTGGAACTGCTTCTTTCTCTCCATTGACTGTAAAGAGAGCCTAGGGCAACAAGCTCAGATTTAAATACTGGTATAATAGATATCTTGGCTTGGCCATATATAAGCAGTCCCAAAGAATACCACTTAAGTGGTAAAGTTAATGCTTGAATGTCATCATTGTGACAGCTCTAGGTCATCAGCACTACAGCAGTTTCTCTGTATTTACATTTTATTCTGCATCTTTGTTTCTTTATAGGATGCAGTCAGTGGGAGATACTGGCCTAAGCACCCTATGCAGTGCCACTGGCTGTGCGCTGAGATCTGGTGGGTGCTACAGAAGTGTATGGCTCTCCCAACCATCCTGCAGCCCTTTTGGTTCTCAGGGTTTGCTTCCCTCTGAGCTTCCGGGGAAAAATGCAGAAAGGAGAGAGAGGCAAAAAAAAAAAAAAAAAATGTGAACAGATCCTTCCTAAGAATGATATTTGGCAAACCTACCAAGTTTTTCTATGTGCTAAAATATTTTCCGCCCCATTTATAAAGGAGCTCTACAGCACTTCAGTGATTAGGACGAAGTTGCAAAATTTTGCTGCAGGAGGGTTAAGGTTATCTTTATATCAGGTTTTTGTCAGTCCCATGGAAATATGCTCAATTCTGCCTGAAGGGTGAACCTCTGTGTATCTTAGTTCACATAAACCCAGCAGGAATCTGTCAGTTTTCACTCAATATTTGTGGAGACTTCTAACATTACATCATTGTGTCACAGTTTCCTGGCTGTGAAATCAGGGTTTCTCCTATGGCCCTCACCTGCAGGAGATGAATTTTCCTGAGGACTTTGATTAGCATAGATGATGGCAGCCTTCAAAAAGACCATGAAGAAATGATGTTTGTTGTTCAGACCAGGATTTGAATCATCTGTAGTAAATAAAATTCGAGGCTTAGCCTTGAACAACAAGGAAAAGAAATGAAATGTTGAATAGCTGTTGATCAAATGAGCCCTGTCAGGATGATATACTTAATAAGACCTAAGCATTGTGGAGAAATATTTTAAAGAAATGGGCACTCTTAGTTCTAGCATTCCTAAAGGCTGAATATGAGCAAACAACTTCTGCAACCATAATAATGTTCTTTAAGTTAACAATTTATGTGTGACATCATAACATTTTTAAAATAGGGTGTTTGAGGTTCATTGTAATCGAAACTGTGTATACAGTCTTTACAGATAGCAGTTTGACACTGTTATTATCCTGTTTATAATATTTTGTGCTAAGAACTGAAATGTCTTTTCTGATTCCTGAGCACAAGCTTAAAATTATTGTAGTTTCTCTGTAAGCTCAGTACAAACCAAGTTTGGCATATCTCCTTTTTCTACTGCTGGAGCTTGGATATGTGTCAAGAAACAGAGCTGGCTAGAGGAAGTGAACCAGTTTAGGTCAGAATACAGATCTATCCAGATATATCATCTATATTTATTCTTTACATTTACAATAAGCAGATATCATCAGATCTTTTCTAAGATTGCAGTAATTTAACAATTTTAAATTGTTAATGGAATTATAATTCTTTTATAACTTAGAACATTTTCTGCATACTTTTCATATTACCTTCCTGATTATTTCATACTCATAATATACAAGAGATAATTTTTCAATTTCACCCTTTTGCATTAAACAACCCCTTTAACAAACCAAAGCATAAAAAAGCAAGTGCCTTCACCATTAGGATATATATATATATTTTGTTTTGTTTTTCAATCAGTGTTTTGGATATTTAGATGCTGTAGTTTTCTTTCACAGGTGGTTCAATTAACTAAAAGAGAATTATATATTTATTTAATGACAAGTACACAGACATATTTGAAGAACTGATGCTAAGACTGAATTCAAATACACTGCTATTTTCTTCAACTGCCTGGAGTTTAAAAGAAAACTGGCCTTAATGGCATACGTAGATTTTTATCTTATCTCCATCTATTTGGGTATATCTTATCCTGTCTCAGTGCTGGAAGTTACACTAGGTGATCTTTAATGATTGTTCTAGTTCTGTTTTTATCATACTCCCAGATGAGGAGATAAGAGCACTGATGTGCCACAAATCAGGTCTGCTCCCTTGCTATGCTCATATGGACGCTGAAGCCCTCTTAGGAAGAAGAGAGTGCTCCAAGCTCCTATTCCAGTAAAAGGTTTATGGGAGAAGTGATTAGGAGAAAAATTTCAGGATGGTTCAAAAGAAGCCAGGTAAAACAGATGAGATTATTTGGTCTCATTAATTAGAGGTTAGTGAAGAGGAGAAGCTTCATAGCCAGCCAAAACCAAGCAGTTTAACAAGACTGCATAGAGCTCCAGTTTAAACTGTTCCAGATAAGTGTACGAATAAAAGACAAAGCCAAGAGTGTTGCTAATAAAGCTGATACTGTCTTTTTAAAGTATCTACTATTTTATCTACTCTGAGCTGTTAATCACATTTGAGACTCTGCTTAATCATGTATCATTTGAGGCAGAGGTTTGAAAGGAGAACATCAAAGATATGTGGGGTGAGCCTCTGTGAAGTAGAGAATATAAACTTATTCTTTGTTCGTAGATGTTTCTGTGTCAGTTTAGCTGCACATATTGTGTTTGTGCACTTTCACAATTATTGAATATAACTCGTCAATAAGACGTAATATTGTTTCTGAACTCTGACTAAATTAAGGAAACTTCTGAGGCAGACTAATTTATTACTTTAATCACATTAGGGTGTGATTTGAATATGTGAAATAAACATGGAAAATGCCTGTTCTCTATGCTTTTGTATGAACAAATGGTTGTAGTTTAGTATCATCCTGATTTCTGTGAACTATTCATGCACTAAGTTAATAAACATGTAGATACTGAGTAAACCTTATGTCTGTGATCTTGGATGTTTGCTCATATTCATACATATACATATACATATACATGTACATATACATATACATATACATATGTATACATTATATATGTGTATGTGTATAAGTATTGTTTTTTTTTAAATGGAATTTTTGGTCCCTGTTAAGACTTCTTTCATTTCCAGTATTAAGGTTATATTTCTTATAAGGTTATATATTTGCTGGGATTTTTCATTACTGTATCAGAAATTGGTCTTCATCTTTGGTATCTAGTGAGCTTAGTCCACACTGATTGACTTTTTGTGAATTGATGATTAACTTTTTTTCCAGAACTATGTAGTAGCTGCAATCTGTCCTACACTTGAAAAACAGTTCTGACACAGACTCTAAAAACTCATACAAAAAAATATGTGTTCTGAGCGTTTTTCAGTAATAAAAACAGAAGTAGGATAAGGCTCACTAAACTGAGGGAGTAGGAAAGTTAATACCTGAAACTACTGAAGATGTAGAACTAAGTCCTAATGATCTGCATACTGGAAAGTGCATAGCCTGCCTGCCAAAGTCTTGTATAAACTCTCCTGTGACACTTTTTTAAGGTGGCAGTTGTTACAACTAAGGACAAAGCAAAACAGGTTAAATCAATCACTGTCCACCTGGGTGTTCACCTGAAGAAGGCCAAGCACAACTGACTTTTGAGTGGAAATATACACAAGCAATTACGCAGATTTTGTCACTGATCTGAGTTGGCACTGCTAGGTGAGCTGTCCTCTTTTTCCATTTTGAAGTGAGTGTGCAAACTGAGAACTCATTTAAAAAATATTGATCACTTCAACAAAAAGAAACATAAGTTTTAATTGCTTTTTTTTGTGGTGCACTGGGACAAGTCTATTCTTTCTGTTTTTTCTTTTTTTTTTTTTTCCAGTTGGTCTGAAGCGTTTCTCTGTTTGATTATGAGAGCAATCACTACGATCACTGTCTTGGAATGGGTGCATAATAATAGCTTTATAGGTATAAATGTCAAAATGCTATTAGTGCTGAGAAATACTGTTTTGGCAATAGGATCTTGTGTGGAATAACCTAATTTTTAATAATATAATTTGCTTAATGTTACATATTCATAAAATTAGTAGTCATTGAAATTTCCCATGCATTTTCTTTTTTGAATGGAAATAGTTTTGCCTGTCAGATGCCATGTTATTAAAGAACATTAGCTAAATTAAAATTGCACCTAAGCTGGGAGTGTTCATGACACTTAATGTACTTTTTGCAGTTTACTTCCAAGTACTTGCCTACTAACAAAATTAAAGGCATATTAAGAAAAGTGTATTTGTGGGGGAAAATTGCATGCTTAAAAAATAAAACCACTTTCAGGTGCACATCTTCTAAGCCATCAATCTATCACACAGAAAAGGAAGCCTTTCTTCTGCCATTCTTGCTGCAGTATGCAAAGACACAGAGCTGTAGAAAGGGGCAAGTAAGATGGGTGCCTGCCCCAGGCACTGTGAAAGAAGCAGCTTGAAGAGTTGGAAGGGAAGTCTGAGCCCCACTGACCCACACCCTGCAAGAGGGGCTGCATGTCTTCAGCAACAGGCTGGTCGCAGCCGGTAGCTGTAAACATCTGGAGGTGGTGAAGGCGTGGAGCATTGTGCCCAGGAGAAAACAGCTTCCCTCCCTGTCTCCCTCCCTGCCTCCCTCCCTCCCATTCCATCTTTATGCCACAATGTTTTCTTACGGTTCTTTTGCAATAACCTACATTTATTGAGAACTTTGTTATGGATTTATGGTCTTGTGCAATTTGGTAACTCCTCCAGATAAGCAGAGTAACTTTCCACAATACAAGCGTATTATTTCCCAAAGCTGTCAAGGTCTCAGGAGACTTCATCATTGTCTATAAAATGTCTCTAGATGTTCCTGTGAGAGGTGTTTTATACCATGACTGCTGTTGTGGAACAGGCCCTCCACCCTCCCTCTATCCCATATCCAAAACAAACATCTCCACAGTGGTAATGAGAAATTTCCATAACACTGAGACAATTTTTTACCTTAAAGGGGCATGCCATACTTGTCATTGGATTCTCTACATTGGTATTAAAGTCTTGCTATGGTAGCATGGAAGAGCTACCCAGACAAATACAACACCCTGAATTAGGCCTGAAAACAATGCCAGAAAAAGCTAATTTTTGATTGACCGTAAGCCACAAAGCCTTTTTCTCTTCATCTCACTCACTGTCAAAGCATTCTGTATTGCAGAGATTTCTCCAGATTGTACTTGGTTCAACAAAAATTAAGTCTCATTTTTATAGTTTTCTTTCTTGCAAATATGCAGATTTAAATATGCTACTAGCCAGGATAGGCATCTTCTTAAAGATGTAAGAACTTTTTACTAATGGAATCAGAAAGGAGTCTTGCTTTTACTGAGGAACAGAACTGGAAGTTATATTTCCATCTTTAATAATTCAAGGTCTAACCCCTATCTTAATAAAGTCTCTGGGGATGAATACCACATAAAGTAGTTAATTCATATATTTTAAAAGTGACCAACCTTGATTTATTTTATTTTTTAATTTTTTTGAAAGAAATATTTGTATGCTTATGTCCCTAACTTGTAGGGCATTATTGTCATAGTTTTCAGCATTCAGCAAACTGCAACCGTCTATAAATTTAGATCTATATAGATCTAAATATATGTAAAGGGGGTCAGACATTCGCTAGCTATAAGAAATTTGAAAATCTTCCTGTGTAGGCCAGATTAAGTTTTACATTGGTCCAAATGGGACAAATGGTAGGAGAGATTAACTGCTGGAGAAGCGTAATTCAAATATACATGTGCAGAATCATCACAGAAGTACCTCAGGCAGTGTAGGTTGCCCCTGAACAGCTATACCACTTCCAGGAAACAGAAACAGCACCATTATGAGCAGGTACTGGAAACCAGTGCCAAAATGAAAAATCTTGAATGCTTAGAAAGTAATAATACTGTCCTGTTGAAAAAAAAAATCATTAAGACTCAGCAATATTTTTACTTGAGTGGAAGATTCATAAGTCTTCCAATAAAATTAAAAGACTCATAAGCATTCATTTCTGTGAGAGCAGGACTGAGCCATAAATTCCAGGGGAAGTTTAGTTTCTAAACTAGCCAGTGAGAAATTATTTTTTTGTGTGTACAGATTGAATGATAAAAGCTGGTCTCACAAAATTATTTGTAAACTTAGTGGTCATGTTTGTATTTTTTGACCTTAGCTTGTTTTGACTAATTACTTTTTTTTTT